>JAOBAT010074079.1:0-21063 GCA_026413305.1 Hydrozoanthus tunicans | reverse complement strand
TAGGGCTGGTTCTAGTAGTAGGGCTACCCAATCGGTTTAGTAGGGTTGGTTCTAGTAGTAGGGCTACCCAATCGGTTTAGTAGGGCTGGTTTTAGTAGTAGGGCTACCCCAACGGCTTACTAGGGCTGGTTCTAGTAGTAGGGCTACCCCAACGGCTTACAAGGGCTGGTTCTAGTAGTAGGGCTACCCAAACGGCTTACTAGGGCTGGTTCTAGTAGTAGGGCTACCCAACCGGCTTGTTAGGGCTGGTTCTAGTAGTAGGGCTGCCCACCGGGCTTGTTAGGGCTGGCTCTAGTACTAGGGCTACCCAACCGGCTTACTAGGGCTGGCTCTAGTAGTAGGGCTACCTCACCGGCTTGTTAGGGCTGGCTCTAGTACTAGGGCTACCCCACCGGCTTACAAAGGCTTGCTCTAGTAGTAGGGCTACCCCGCCGGCTTGTTAGGGCTTGCTCTAGTAGTAGGGCTACCCCACTGGTTTGCTAGGGCTGCCTCCAGTAGTAGGGCTACTCATCGGCTTGTTAGGGCTGCTTCTAGTAGCACGGCTACCCCACCGGCCTACTAGGGCTGGCTCTAGTACAAGGGCTACCCAGCCGGCTTGGTAGGGCTGCCCCTAGTACTAGGGAGGGCTTTTTATTTGTTTAGTGTGTATAGGGCTCGCTCCAGCCCTTCTACTAAGACTGACTTTCAACTAGTTTCTGGTAGCTTTTCGTGTAATCGACAGGCTTTTGTACAGTTAATTGCTGTTGTCTGCGAACCTATAGCATAGGCTGACCTAACATAAGCCAACAACACTGAGATGCTGCAAGAAATGCCATTTGTTTCCGCCATTTTGTTTATCAGCCCTTTAGTTTGCTCAGCAACCATGCTACTACTTCACTCAGCCCAATAGGGCCAGCCCTCCCCATGTAAACTCATGCTACTTTTCAACCCTGATGTTAGGGATAACCCTACTAGTAGGCTAGCCCTACATTTTATAGGCAGGGCCTAATCAAATAAAATAACTCACGACTAAACTCTGCCATCTTACTTAAATCATGAATGGAAATTTAACTTTATGCACAGTATTTACGAATTTGTCCTGATCTTTTACAAAAGTTGTGTTTTCTCTACGAAAACAGTCTCAAACCGGCAAGGATCAACTCGACTTGGTAGCAGAAACTGTAAACAACAGTAGTTATGGCAACCTTGATGTGCTAATTGTTGGTAAGATGTTTCCCGGATACTGCAGGGCAAAGGATCTTAACGGTGTGAACATAGAACGTCTTTGGAGACCAAGATTGATTGCCAGTTCAGACTTCGACACATTTCAGGATTTCTGCCGAAACCACCATTTGAAGTCTTTCATTTTAGGACAGATGCTGAATGGGAGCACACGAAGAGCTCAGAATAAGGCGTTATTTGATGTCGTCATCGAGATGAAGGTATACGAAACTTAGTCATTCATCCGTTCGTCCACCCGTCTGTCTGTCTGTTTGTTTGTCTGTCCATCTATTTATTTCATAAATCAATCAATCAATCTATCTATCTATCTATCTATCTATCTATCTATCTATCTATCTATCTATCTATCTATCTATCTATCTATCTATCTATCCCTTTATCACTCTATCACTCAATCTATCTATCTATCTATCTATCTATCTATCTATCTGTCTGTCTGTCTGTCTGTCTGTCTATCTATCTGTCTGTCTGTCTGTCTGTCTGTCTGTCTGTCTGTCTATCTATCTATCTATCTATCTATCTATTTGCTTCATCATCTAAACTGAAGTCAATGCACCCGGCTCTTTTCTAAAAAGAATGAAATATGAAATGGCGATTATTACAAGTAAAGTTCTAGAAGTTGTTGTGGTATACATTGTATCGAGAATCATTTAAGATTACGAGCATCAAGGGTGCATTTCTTTGGGAAAAATCCTAACCTTGATTCCAAATTCAAAAAGAGGTTATGAACTCAATATGAATCCGTATGCAAGGAGGATTTGACTTGTTAATCCGGTTCCAGATTGTTAGGATTAAGAAAGGGTTTTTTAAAAAAGTAAATGTGGCCAGCGATGTCGATCTTCGCACAAAAATAGCCGGCTGTTTGCTGTCCCTCTGTGGGAAGAATCCTTTAATGGATTTTGGATTTTTCCTTTCTTTCGAAGAAAAGAATCCGCGATAAATCCCTTTTCTGGTGGATTTTTTTACTCTTTTGCAAAAAAAACTTCGTGCAAGTCACGCAATAATCAAATTCTGGGTTTTGCCTAAAAAATACATAAATAAATTTGATTAAGGTTTACCTGTGATTAAAGATTTTAAAGTTTTGAAATTTCAAATGTTTTCGACTAAAAGTCATGATGAGGACTATGGAAATTTGTATTTTAAAAATTGCTTTAAGTTATTCCCGTAATCGTGAAATTAATGAAGCAACTTCTATGTTTGTTTAGTGACGGAGTCTTGTTCAATAACTGAGAGCTAACCATTTTCCGCTTACAAAACCACTGGCTAGAAACAACTTAAACCAATTAATTATAAAGATACTGATAAAATACCAAGAATTTTCCTTTTACTGAAATATCTAATCTTCATCACGTGTGAGGATATTGGTATCGTCATGGTTACTAACTTAATTAGCCAATCACAAGAGAGCTTCCCGCTCAGGCGCGCGGTCGGGTCTTTTGAAAAAAGTTGTGCTTTATGTAGGAATTTCATCAGTGCCTATAAAATAAACAGAACATGATACACTCGCTTTGGTGTTCTCGTGCTAAAAGTATCACTCAATTACTCGTTCGTTAGAGATACTTTCAGCACTCGGCGATGATATTCAACTCGTATCACCGAGTGGCCATGTCATATCTTCTATATGACTGTATATGCTTACCGCAAATTTTCCATACGCCTGATGAGGACTCTAGTCGAAAAAATACGAGATTTTTTAAGTGTCTTTTAAAACACTTAAAAACCTTTAATTACAACTTCATCTTAACCAGTTTTATTTAAAACTTTTACTTTTTTTTAAAATTCTTAAAAGTTGTGTAGCTGGTAGCTCATGTTTGGAGATCGAATTCCAGAGTTTAAACACAGTAAAATTGCTCCACTCCAAACGTGTGACAGCTGAGCTGTAACATGGCTCAGCTATTGGCTTATCGTTCCCATGGTAACAGTGGTGTTTGCAAATGCAGGAGCGTGACAAATGGTTTGTCTACCCAGACCTGAGAGAGGCAGTTGCATCGTTGGAGGCAAAGAAACCTTTGAGCGTACAGGTTCGACAGCGACGAAGGAACAAGCAGGGAACTATCATAGTCTTAAGCACCACCCAGTACGACCCAGGCAGCTAGTCTACATCTGGACTCATTTAATGCGGATATGTACAATTACACTTGGTCTTGAACGGCAGTTTTATTTCAATGAGAGAACAGAACAGCTGGAGAATTTTTGAAAAACAAGTATGTTTCTGAACTCAAGTCATGGCGTTCCATTTTATGAAACATACGAAAACTGAGTTTAATGTTGACCAAACGTTTATTGTTTTCTTGATTTTTAACTACATGAGGGATGAGAATATTATAAGTTTCAAAACTAGAGCTACCAATTTGTGATTAAAAAAGTTTAGAGTACTTTCTCTGTAAGGAAATCTATACTGCTTACACGTGTTAAGTGTGTGTTTATAGAAACAGTTAAAAAGCGAAAATAGGTGTTTTGTGCATTTGCAAATACGACTATCAAGTGTTTGTTTATAAATAATTAGAAACTATAATTAAAATAGAGATACGTAGCTACAAGTTTTACGTTTCCTTATTTCATAACGGGAATATTTGTAATAAATGAAAACTAGACAGCTGTTGTTTCGATCAACGTGACCATCCTCACGGAGGTCAAACTGGCTCTGACATGCTGAAGTAAAACCAAAGGCAAGCTTAAGAGAAACCGAGAAAGAAAACACAAACTTCCCCGTGCGGGAGTCGAACCCTTGAAACCCCGATCAGATGGTAGGTGCTCTAACCGCGGAGCTATCAAGGCAACTCACAAGACAAACCGGACAATGCCACACTCTCGGAAGACTTGTGAGAGACTTATGACGTCATCATCTAATCCATCTGAAACAATTTAACACTTACAGTGGGAGGGAGGTGACCTTGTTAAGCACTGGAGGGTAACACATGTTTTGCTTGTCAGTTTCGACAACGTTCGGTGTTCGTGTTTATCTGATAATGGTTGTCAAGTTATGTTGTATGTTGGAGGTTAGTGTTACCGGCTTTCGAGAACAAGGGAATACTGTCTGGCAAGCCGGGCCGCGGGCGATATAACGAGACAGCGCTTGCAGCAGTAATTACAATAACGTGCTGAGCCCGCTGTGCATCTATCTTTACTTTGCGGTAACACTAAAGAAATTTAAGAAACACATCTGTCCCCATTTTACGGTAACAAGCGGGACTCCATTTCTCTTCACCCGTTATTTGAACTTTGAAACATCCGCAAAGTAATGCTTAAAAAAACCCTATGAACATTTTTAGAAACAAAAAGCCTATATTTGAATGGAACTCGGAGAAAGCAAGTCGGGGACTTGGAACTAAAGATTGCGTACAGAGAGGCGATATTGAAGTGCAAGTATGAAATAAACGTAGAATATAAGCTGATACAAACAAAGTATTTTGAGTTCTCATAAATTCAAAATCGAAGAGAATAAAAGAAAAATGTAATTAACTTAATTTGTGTATTCAAACTCATTGTTACAGCTAACAGTTGTTCAGTGAAGTGCCGCCCCACAAAAAGGTCAAGAAATTTTTTTGGTTTCCTTTGTGGTGAAATTGAAAATATGAAACTCAAAAATCAGAAATCCGTCTCGGTGGGTGTTTTGTGAGTTGGTAATCCAATCAAGAAGTAATTGGGTGTCTTGGGGTGTATCTGGTGGTTCTACACACTAGCCGCTCACCTCAGCCTTTCTCAAACCAACTCAATTTCAAAATTAACCCGAGCTCAATTTCAAGTAAAAAGTTATAGCGAATGCTGCGAGTATCTGACGGTATGATTCACGCTTTACATCCTAAAGGCGACACTTTCGTCTTTGCCATGTTGAGCAGACTTATAGGGGAAAAGATTGCTTTCTCTACTTTGAACGTCAATAGTTGTTTACGGTGCCCTAATTGTTGTCATTTATCAAAAAACGGTGGATATATAGCATCCATTACAAATAAGTGTTACATCAATGTGATTGTATTCGCTTTATATTGGTTACGCAGTAAAACAGTCACTAACATCGTTCATAGTGGTATCTTTCGCTACGCTCTTTGCAAAGCGAGTTGCTAAAGGCAACTGTACGCTTGAATAATAAGAAAAAAGAGCGCGATTCCACTAATTTGTCATAATTCAATGGCGGGATGCGGCATAAAACAAAAAATAACTACCAAATTTTGGGTCAACCAAAATATTTTTATTTTTTTTTTGGAAATTAGATTTTTCTCGGTGTGAACTTCTAAATATGATGAATTATTTGTAGACTTTAGTTTAAGATTTCGTCGTTGAGTATTTGTAGTTAGTAAAATAATCTTGCTGTGTTTGTCCTAAAAAGTTGACAGAGAGAATTAGGTCGTCATTAAAGTCATTAATCATCTGTTTCGTGCAATCATTAGAGAAGGCTGGTTTGATGATCCGCCCCCTTGTGACACCGCTATTAAAACCATATTTTGCTCATTCCCTTCGTCTCAAATCAACGCCGGCAGAAAGTACTTGCCAAAACAATTCTTTAGCTAACGTTTATTGGGCCAGGAGCGACAATTTTCGCTCTATACTTTAGTATTCTCCTAACAAATATAAAAACACTCAAATTAATTGATTCAGCAGAGGTTTGGAACAAAGTTTTAAAAAAATGTTTTGATTGATTATGTTCACAGGCGCTTGTATTTTGGCATTTTTTATTTCAGCTAATAGTTTTAAGTCTGCTAAAACAATTTTTCAACTAGGATAGCTTGCTTCAATGAAAAATAATGTTTTCCTGCTTAATTGTTCACAAAATGGCTCAATTGTTCAAAGGCCGATTAGCATTAATCAAGGGTTATACATTTTTAAACCTACCTTATTGATTGCAACCTTACACTGAAACTGGTTTGAGTTGCAATCTTTAAAGTTTATTTCTGTTGAAAATCTAACTCACAGAATTTTATATAAAACCGTAAACCTTTCCCAAACCGGAGAAGAAATAACAGCGTAAAATTTGGGCCTAAACCAAGGTTAAAGTAAACAGCCTTTGAAAAACAGAGCGCAGACTTGAATTTTTTAAAAGCACGCATGAGGATAGAAGCGGATGAACATAAATACAACTTGCCAAATTTTTGGGTTTTTTTGAGTTGATAACTCACAATTCAGCTTACACTGTCTTTCAGATTTCTTTTCGTAAGAAGGTTTTGTAGTTTATTTTCAGCAAAAATGCTTTTGCACCGCAGAGCTTGAAAGTTACACAGGTCAACGTAAAAGGTATATATTTACACTGATGCTTTTTGCTGATGCTAGAGGTGGGAGCGAACAGATTTATTTAATTTACTTTATCTTAATTTTGAATTCCAATTAAACAGTGGGGTAGAAGTTGAACAAACACGGCTGTTTGCTCTAAAGATTAGTGCTAATTAAAACAATTTGTCAGAAATCATTGTGTGTTGTTGGAGTAGCTACGAGACGAAATTTTAAGCAAATTCCGCGGACAAGCCAAAAAGTTTATCCAAAACTAGTATTTCTACTATCACAAACATGAAATGAACTTGTTCTAGGCATTGTATTACAGTGGATTAAAATATCTTTTCTTCCAAAATATAAATAATTTTCCTTGCCGTATCACAACGACTAAGAAGTTTTACTTAGTACAAAATTGGATTCGAAGTCTTTCATAGTCAAACGCCAGGACATTGATAAATTGATCTATTTCAGAATTAAATTTTGCGCTCATGTCAAATTATTTTGAAGAATTCATGAACAAACAGTCATAACTAAGCATTTTTCTCCCCGGTCCTCGACATTTGTTGTCCCGGCAATCTCTTAGTTTCGTTTAATTTCCTTGTACACAAGTTTTTTCTCTCATTCTACAAGAAAATATACTTCACATTATCGAAAGCTCGTTGAATTTTGCTCCATGAATTTAACCTGCGCGATGTTACACGCGTACTAAGCAATTTTTTATGCAACTTCTCTCACAAGTTGCCAAGGAGATGTGTTATACGGAGCAACGGCTACCAACAACTTGAAATTTGTATAAACTAAGATCATTGCGAAAAGTAAAACAGGATCTTACTTTTGGCACTTGTCTCCCAACGCCATTACGAGAGGATTTGCGCAAAATAATTACATCAGCTTAAGCTGCCTCGAATTTTATATACCACTATCAACAGCGTTATGATTTGTAGAAACCTGATGCATCTCAAAAAGTAAGCTTCACTCGCGAAAGTCACTGTAGTGAAAGTATTTATAAACTCTGATTTTGACACTTTAACAACACAGTCAAGTTTTAACCCTCAAGTTTGTTTTAGCAAAAGCATTATTATAGTTTGTAGAAAAAAATCTTAGAAAAGACAACTTCACTTGAACACTGTGACATCGCTCGGAAAGCATGGTATATAAATAATAATGCTTCGCGTACACTGTTTATATCTGATGTCCTTCAACGAGATCGATTGGGGCGTGTATAGAAATGTTCCGTAAACTGTAATTTACTACAGCTTCTACATTTTACTGAATTGAACAGCTTTTCTGTTTTGTCTGTGATCCGAGGCCTTTTGCAAACCCTTGTTAAAAGTGAAACAAAACAAGCCCAAGTCACTTCATCAAATGAAAGGAGTCACTGTTTAGATGACATAAACGTCATGTTACTTTGAGTTTGTCTATGAATCTTCTTGCATTTTGTCCGCCTTCTTTTATACATTCTACTTATCCTATCTATCAAATAACTTAGACATTTCATTTTGCATGATAACACTATGACGAGATGAGCATAGATTTTTTTGCCTCGGTTAGTGGACATTTCCAAAGTCAAAATGGTAAAGAATTGATTTGAGTCATTGAAAGTACAAAGTTGTCGTCTTCTGCAAAATTACAAAAACGTATTGGTGAAAACCAAAACTTATCAACTTGGCAAAGGTGGCTTCCTAAAATCATGCAGTAGGAACAGCGAAGCTGGACACAGTATAAATGGTCGGATAATAATTATCAGTCTACCAGCACAGTACAGTAGGCATTGCAAGTGCGAAATCGGGACTCGTATTTTTAGGTAAATGTGACTAGTTTTGTACCTGATACTAGTTCGGTTAGACTATGTGTACCAGACAAAAATTCAATATTCGTATTTGTGGCTACACATGAGAACAGTTATTTACCACAGCGTTGCGTCTCGGGCATTTAGGGCTTCTTTATGAAAAGGCATACAGCCGAGATATCTCGGCCAGGTCGGAAAGGATTTGACAGCTGTGACACATGTAGCGTAACTATTCCGGCTTAATTTAGCGAACAATGCAAGATAGCGAAAGGGGAAGTATTTCTGTTCCAAATCTTGCAGAAATGGAGGAAATTGACTGCGTTCAACGAACGGGCGATGTCACGAAAAATAATTCAGGTTGAACTTGTCTCGGCCAGGCGGGACGACGTTTTACATGTAAAGGCGCTTCATGTAAAGAGGCCCTTAGACTTGCCCAGTGACCGCTTTCGCAAGACCTCATTGGACAAGACGCATCACATGGTGCAAAATCAAAAGACGCGGGTACAAAGCGATATCAGAGGCCAGAGCCCGTTTGATTTTTAAACTTACCAGTCGACCGATTTATTGAACAGACAATGTCAGCTGGTTTGATTGAAACTTTTGATTTTTTCACAGAAGAACAAAGATATGTTTTTTAATGTGTCGCTAAAGATGTGTCTAAAAGTCTAGTTGCAAGACTGAACACAAAACAAGCTCCACGAGTTCGCTGACCTGTATTTTCCTGCACGCGATAAAAGTTAATGGTTACGATTAGAAAAATATCTTTCTCTCGCTTGTTGTTATGTCCTTCGCGGATAAATTGGCCTCAAAATTTTACAATAGTGGTCAAACTTTTGCTTCTAGGCCAAATGTTAAATTTCGAACAGTCTATCAGCCTCGAATTAAATTATCCGTTATTACATCAAGCCTCTGGAAAATTAAAAATACTCACCCCTCTTTGTTGATAGCCAAAATTTCTTATTTTAATGAAACTTGCTTGTTCTTCTTTTTGGTTGAGATGTTCAATTGGCATTTTGTTTGTGATTATTTCTTAACTCGCAGTTTAAACAGCAAAAACAGTGAGTCGCTGAGCCAACGACAATAATTGGCTTGTCTACGGAGTCTCTTTATACGATTTGCAAAATCCAGCAAAACACCAGTGTCTTTCGACTCAGCTGTTTAATAGCTGAACCAATGCTCCCGAGAGTGGACGAAATCGTGGTGCAATTTATTTAGACATGATAAGCGTGTGTTTGGTCTTGTGGCCCTCAACTGTTCCGCTTTTTGTGGTTAAACTTGAGTGAATGCTGTCAACAGTTCGATCGGATAGTTATTTATTGGTCTTCCGTGCTCGTTTATGTTACTTCCAATTTAAACGAAAACAAACTCACAGTTACACAAAGTGCAAAACGTTGCCTGCCATTTTTAAAGAAATTTAGAAAGAAAAATTTGTTGCACCCTTTTTGGCCGAAAAATTGATTTCAACTTTAGAGCTGAAAGTAAGTAAGTTCGATATTAAAATTCTTTGACGGTTCAACTTGACTTTGAACCTTGTTATAACCACCCATGTTGGAAAAAGAGAGGCGAGTAACTTACAGGAAATCTTTCTCTACACTGAGTAACCTCCTCGAAGAGTTGTGGTTAGCACGCAGAGGATATTTTCATGCTAGCCCGTCCTTAGCACTCAAGCACAGATGTTAACGCAAATATAAGCAACGCCCATCGGTTGTTATCAGCTTTTATTGCCCAAGGTGAGAACAACTTAATTAACAGATTGCTCCATTGTTGGGATTATTGCACAAAAACGGGTACAATTTACGATAAGTTCACTTCATTTGCGCATTAGGTAATTGCTTTTTTCATTCTTCTTTCGAGCTGGTTGTTTGTGAAATCAAGGAAGCTTTAGCAATTAGAATTGAGTTTTCGTGATAAATCCAATGAGCTACACATCGCACTTAAGTTACAACGCTGGTTGAGAATGCAGTTCAACATGAGGAAATTGTTAAGATAATAAAAAATAGTAAGAATTCCTTAAGTGTTCTTGTATAGCTGTGTATCTTTCAGTAATGCTTTTGATACGAAGAAAAATCGCTACGTTCTGTATACGTGCAACTAAACTGATGTCAAAATAAACTCAAGTTTCATATGGAAAACGTTTTAACGAATCAAAACTGGCAAAGTACCTTACGTAATGGATAAAAGTCTTTCAACAACTCTCTTTAACCAGCTACTTCATCGCAGAGCGGAGAATGAATTTTTGTCTAAGCGAACGCTAACGAGTGATCGTGTTGTTTTTCAGTTGTAGGCGCCTGGTACTTAGGATGAAAGCCAAGACTCGCTGCTGATGCGAATTTATCGACAGAGTTTAATTGTAGATTATGTCTTTTAGAGCAGAAAACAAAAAAGTAACGCTTTTTAGCTGAACAAATTATCAATCGCGAAAGAGGAAAATTCAAACTTTTCTTTTAATGTTGAGCTTATGACAAAAGTTAATTTTTCTTCGAGTTTTTAGGTCTATAGTTACGATGGTTTCTGATTAAACCTTTACATCTGTTAGTTGTATGAGTTTGAAAAACTTCAGGAAGGCCGCTCTTTCCATAGCCGAGCCAAATACAAGCATTGCATAAACGAACTTCTAGTTTATAGAGCAACATGCCAACAGCCTTAAAAAGTAAATTGGAATCGACTAGTTGTAAAACTTCGCTCGGCGCTTTGCCTTTTACACTGGGATAGCCCTGAAAGTTCAGTATCGCTAGTTGGTAATTTAATTGCACTCGGAACCTTTTATGGCAATAACTGCTGTGAAAAGATGTCGCAATCGATGCCAAGACAAAGTTTCTTGTGTCTAAGGTGTTCCAGGAATCTTGGCCATCGATTTACGGGCTCGTCGTCCAAAATAATTTCTAACTTTCCTGGCAGGGGGTGCGAGCTTTGCTCATTTCGTGAATTCCACTTTGCCTTTAGCATGCAACTTTTGGTAGCAAATATCTAATGGGCCTTACAGTTACTATTAATGTATTATTGATACCAACAAAAAAGTTATTTCTGTTTATCGGTGCCGGCATAAAAACTTTTAGCTTTTTTTGTTAATGCACAAGGCGCTACAAACAGTTATATCGGACTCGGACCAGATTTATTATAACAGCCAGGTCTAATCTAACTGATATAAGACCGTATAAAGAATCACATGTCAACTTTCAGTGTTAAACACTTTTACACCAACAGGTTAATCTAGAAAGACATTTCCTGTTTGACTTTGAGCTATTTCCCTTAGGGATAATAGACGGTCTGAAGGGAATTCGGGGTACATTTCTAAAACGTTTTCTATTTTCTCTTGGAGGTTTGAAAACTTCTAAAAATTGGCAATTAACTCGAAATGTTTTACAATAACAAAACTGCTAGGAGTGAATTGATCTGAAAGCGAACAAATTTGAGGTCAGTTAGGGCTCTATTAGTGAGCTTAAAGTCATATGTATCTCCAAAGTGTGTATGCAAGACTACGTTAGCCAATGAAACTGTTTGTATATCAAAGCTCGACATCATACTTGAGAGAATTGCGGCTTTTGTCATACTTTCTATTCTTGTCTTTGGTATTACGAGCAAATTTAAAGTGCATGTCGTGCTCTCGAGAAGTCATATCTGGGTCAGGAAGTGTCAAATTAACACGTAAGACCTGTAAAAAAATATATTTATCTGTCACCAACAAACGTTATATGCCCTGAATGTAAAAAAAATCTCGATAATGACGTCCAAACTTTGATTGAGAGAGTTGCCTCACTACTAGCAAAAATAATCGACGAATTGTTCCTGTGTGAAAGAGTCGCATTTTGTCCCTTTTCTGTCAAACACAGCAGACATTTAAGCTAGACAATAAAATAGGAAAAATGGCATTAAATCTCAGTTTTATCAATTTATTAAACACATGCTTTCGTGTTGACAATCTTTGTGTCACCCACTTGTTATTTATGCAATGGCAAGTGCAATATTTCCAAACAAAACTGCTTTACTGTTTTTTTTAAGTTAATACATGGACAAGCCTTCATCTTTGTTCCTGTACCCAAACATATTTCAGACTTTTTTAGACATCTTTACAAGGCGGCAACTGGTCTCTTCACAAATAGAAATGTTTTACGATGTATTTGGATTCTGTAAGGTACAAAAGCAAACAGCTATAACTTTCTTTCTGTTGTCAAAACATAATTTAAGCTTTATTTTACACATTTAAACAAGGTTATTGCTTCTTCATATATAAACAATTTCAGAAAATCACCGCCATAGCGCTGTACTCGTTGGAGATGGTATTATGAATTTTCTACACACCAGGACAAAATCGTTCAGGGCTATGGTGGCTATTTTTACAAAGCAATTTTCCAAATTCTCTAAAATGACCCGATTCACTTTGCTTCTCTTAAAAGGTAGATAATAAGAATGTCCACTATTTCAACGAGGATTTTAAGTAGTTCGACACATTTTCTTAAACTTAGAGTCACAAAAGATTAACTTAAATACATATCAAACTCGTTCCTGTCCAGGTCGTCGCATAGGAGATCGGAAAGCTGCTCAAACATATGTCCTCCTTCTTCTTGTCTTGTCCTCGGATGCTCGATTGTTGTACAACTATTGCTCGGTCCCTCGTAAGCGCCTTTAACTTGGGGCGAGGAGAGACGAGACGAGTAATGTGCCTGCATGGTGGGACTATTGAGGTAAACTTTCTCGCCATGGTGTTGAAAATCATCGGGGCGCGGTCCGGTTCTGACAGTTTGCTCGGTATAACAAGCCTTCTCAGGTCTTGCAAGCCTGCAGCTACTATAGGCTGAGTTGTGAACAGATACAACAGTTGTCGAGTCCTGGTACTGCATGTAGCTTTCTCGACTCCTCGAGGATACGGACGCAAAACGACAGCTTGAGTTTGGAGGAGAAAGGCGGATCTGGTTTGGATACGTCTGGGGAGCATAGTCGGGCCCTTGATACACAGGGCTCGAGCATTCATACGACTGAAGCCGCGGATCGGGGCTTTGAGGGTATGGCATCGCTTGATTAAACGGAGTGTCGCTTTCGGAGGAATAGTAAAACGAGGGAGAGCTGTAAGGGTCGCGCGAAGTGAAACTACAGTCAGTCGGGCTTGACTCGGGTGTTAGAGGAAACTGGAAAGCTTCATTAGCGATTGGTGATCCGTTTTGCGTGATCATTTGACCAGATCCCAGGTAATTAGAAGGAACTCGCGGTCTTTCGCGCGCTTTCCTACGCGGTGTATACCTGTAGTTTGGGTACTTCTTCATATGAACTATCCTCAATCTCTCTGCTTTTTCTACAAACGGTCGTTTATCTTTCGTCGTCAACTCATTCCATGCTTTACCAAGCATTTTACTGATCTCTGCATTATGAAGTTTTGGGTTTTCCTCGGCAAACTTACGCCGCATAACTTTTGCCCAAATCATGAACGAGTTCATAGGTCTTTTAACATGTACATCATCTTCGTCATCGTATTGCGGTTGATATACTCTCATATTAACCCGCGGTACAGGCGACCACTGACATTCGCTCGGTTCACTATACCACATTTTAACGAGTTTTCCTTTGAATTGGTTGTTACGAGGATTTCAAAATATAACAATTTCGAGCTCACTACTCAGTGCGAGATATATGCTTCAGTAAAATTTCTTTGCCCGTATTTATATCCGATATCCAGTCACCCTGTTTACACCCAGGGGGTCCCAGCGGAACGCAACGTTGACTCGCTCGTTATTTAAGGAAATGCTTGATATGTGATGTCAGCGTGTCAGCGGTTTCTCCCGGGAAAGTTTAACAAAAGATCGCTGAAGTTTAAAGCGGATTAACGCATTTTCACTTCAGCTGAATTGAAAGATTGTAGCGGTTTGTTTTAGAAAATTGGCAAGTTCTGTTCGTTTCCCGCAATTGACCTCTTAAACAAAATACAATCAACATCAGATTTGATTTGTCACTTGCACTAGAAAGTACGTTCGCGTGATTTTAGACCCAATCCAGGGTATCTGATCGCCTCTGTTGACTCCCATAAACAGGAAACATCTTTGCCGACCTTTGTCCGCAGGTCTTTCTTCACATTGAAACAGTGCGCCGCTATTTACTTCAAAAATTGCGCTTCCTAGCGTTGTATTTTTCCGCAGGATACGGCGTTCAAGTGACCACTTCAGATTTAAGTGGGAGCTGAAGAGATTTGCTTTAATTTGTGCCAGATATAGAAAAGCGTGGTTGAGCAACCATATGTGGCTTAAATAACGCATTTAAGTCTCTTAATTGGAAACATTATTAATACCGTGCTTAGCTTTTGAGTGGCCAGCGCGCGCCATCTCGCATGCTGGATCGTTTAATGCTGCAGCCGTTAATCGTCACGACGGCTCGTGAAACACAGTTTTTATCAAGCCACGCATTTTTACTATACTTTTATGTAAACTACTTGAAAACTGTCATCGATTACTTAACTTCAACTGCGTCTTTTGATTTTGATAAGCACTAAGGTGCCAAAAGATTCGCAGTGTTTGTTTACAGTAAGGGTGATTTCTGATCTTACTACTCGCGACAGAACTTCTGCATGAAATCCGCAATAAACTTTGTAATAATCGCTGATTGATAGTAGAATTATTTTTCCATCTGGAAAGAGTACAAATCGAGAACAAAAAAGGAAATAATATCAAAATTCTGTTGTATGATTAAAATTTATCAGGAAGCTCACTCTAATGCCTCAGCAAGACGGGATTATTACAACTGTAGGAGATTTTGTTTTTTCAATGGAATAAAATTATTACGCAAAAGACTGCTCTCCCAGGTTTTAATCCTTGTACGTTTTGCTGTTTCTCCAGGCTGGTCTCCGCTCTGCAGCCATCTGGAGGAAAAGTGCTTCAATATGGGTTTGATATCGCCCATCAGGTATAATCATAGATAATGAAAATTTCAGCCCGACGTATGGGTTTTTTGTCTGACATGATTTTGAAGTTTGTAGTTTTCGACTGTCATCTGCTCTTCGCAGATTCTTTAAACTGAAGTGACATTTTACTAAACAACAAGCAATTATCTTTTAAGTACCTGTTTAATAACATGTTTTAAGTACTGTGGTGTCCCCTTGGTTTCATCGGCCGGTTACCTAGTCACCTGACCAATTGGTGTATAATAGTTTTAACGCTCTGAATTCTCGTGAAGTTACGCAAGCATTGCGTTTCAATTTACAAAATTTTTCACTGCTCAAAAAAAATTGCTCGTCATGACGAGCACAAAAGTCGAGTTTCTTGCTAGAAACTAAAGATGCAAACTTAGTTACAAACATACGCATTATTTTCCTGATGTCAAAATCATTCAAATCTGTGCTGTTTCAGCATAAATCTAATTTATTAACAAAGTGTAAATGAAGACGGTATAATTCGTTACGGAATAGCAAAGAACAGGGTTGCTCCGAAATATTTTTCATTTCTTTGTCAGTTCGAACATGATTTAAACGTTAACTCTCCAAGGATGTTTATTTAGGGCCCGCGATTTACAGACTAGCATAATTAATTCAGTATTAGTATCGGGAAGAAAGGGCAAACGGGAGTAAAAGGGAGTAGTAATGTTAAAAGGTTAACGGTTTGTATGTATTAATGAGTTGGAGTTAGTTTTCTGACCATGCGCAGACGCATGCAATTGTAATGCCTGAACTATGCCGAAGGCATACACAACACCAATTTCTTTGCTCTGAAATGACCTTCAAAATACGGTGCGTGTTATACACAGGAAACTCGCGTCGGAACAAATTTACTACAAAAGAAACCTCGAGAAACTGCCGCGACTGAGGTTTTATCATCTAATTTATTCCTCTTGGGTTTTTTTTTCCTTTTTTATCTTCTGCTCTGTTTCAAGAGTCTTAAAACATGTTTCGGCTGTTGAGATCCCTCGTAAGCGAAGTCATTTAAACTTTTCAAAAGAGGTTTCAGTTGAGTTGCATTGTTCGCTAGCGGAATTGGCTGAACTTGGATGGACGCGTATTAAACACGGGTAAATACGGTAAACAGGTCAGTTTTAAGTCTACTTATGGTTATACAATATAGCTGTTACAAACCAAGGTTAAGAGGAAATTAGTTGAGGTTCCAACAGGTTTTTTCAAAACGATACAATAAAAATTTCAGTTCTTGACTAACTCTTGGTTTTAGTTTTATAACACTGATTTTGACTCAGAGAGTCACGGCGAACAGGCAATAGGACTCGAGGTCCCCTTCAAGACCTGCCACCCGGGACCTACGGTTTAACGTCCATATCCGAAAATGTCTAACCGTTTGCAGGTGTTATAAAAGTAAAAGCAGCATCTTCTCCTCAGTTATTTTAAAACCTTGAGTGAAGATCCGGCACCGGGAATCGAACCCTTACTGTTCTCATGAGGCTGTCGATTGTTTGTGAGTAACGGAAAGGCATGGACACCTAAACACAAATGCAAAACTGACGAGAACAGCAGAAAAATACAAGGACTACTTTTGGCAGGAAGCAAATGGTAATAAAAAGAAAAAGATAATGACCGCCGCCTGGTTAGTCTAGTTGGTAAGGCGCAAGTCTTTCGTGCGGGAGGGCCGGGTTCAATTCCCAGTGCCGGACCTTCACTCAGGGTCTTAAAATAGCTGAGGAGAAGGTGCTGCCTTTGCCCTAACATCTGCAAACGGTTAGACCTTCGTGTCTTCCCGGGCCTCTCCCAATCTCACTCCATCGGGGGACTTAAAAGATCCCACAACACTTGTCGACAAAGAGTAGGGTGAACCCGGTGTCGTGGTCTGTCTCTTCTATTAACTGAGGGCAACTCTAAATAGATACAATTGTGAGCCGTGTATAGCGGACTAATTAAAAAGACCCTCAATACCAAAGTCGACTGTAAATCATTGTTAAGCGCTATATAAGTGCTAAACATTTTTATTAGTTATTATTATTAGATATTCATGATAATATTGACGATAACAATAACAATAGCAATAACGACAGTGATACAGATAATGATGGTAACATTCGATAACGACAATGATAAAAACAGGGATAATGATAAAAACAGGGATAATGATAAAAACAGGGATAATGATAAAAACAGGGATAATGATAAAAACAATATCATAATAAACTTTAGTTTGTGCCATTCAGGCCTAAAATTTTGCTTTAAAAAGAAAAAAAGAATTTTTATGAAAAAAACGTTTTCGGAGAAGCGCTCCTCCTCGGCATAACTGAAGAAGAAGAGTGTGTCCGAAAACACTTTTTAATATTAAAAATTTTTAAAGCAAAATTTTAGGCCTGAATGGCACACTCTAAAGTTTATTATGATATCTTTTACGGCCTACAAAAAAGAAATTTAAAACTTGTAGAATATTTACAAGAACATTTTACATAAAAACAATAATAATAACAAATTAAAATCATATTAATAGCAATAATAATAGTAACAAAAGATTCACGTTAACAGATTATGGTGTGATGGTCATTGAAACCGGCTACTACAGATAAGGGCGTGACAGAAATAGGTCACGATTCACCCAACCCCATCCCAGCCCGTGAAATAGACCGGTATAATGATAAAACTGAAGACTTTTTACATAGGTGGTGCTGGCGAAAATTTTCCTCTGCTTTGATTTTTTGTTGAAATTTAACCGCGATCCTGATAGTAACTTAATCGTGTAGGGTCAGGCGTATGCTCCGACACGCACTGCTTGTTTATTTAACAAGCTGTCTCGAGAACACCGCTGGTGCAATATACTCGTAATGATAAAATATCAAACTACGAGGAGAAAAACAACCAGGCCTCAATCATTAATGTATAGTAATCATCATATATAGTTTAAATGCCCGGCCCCTAATCAGCAGGATAGCTAGTTTAATTTCCACCTCATTTCAAAAGATACTTAAGTATAGTTTTTAAAAGATACTTAGCTTGTCTATAGTGGGAAAACACCGCCTGTTACTGGCATTAAAACAGCCACACTCCCGTCTGTTTTGTTGACACGGCGCGTGCCACGATCAGTGGTCTAGTTATATCACATCGTTCGTTAATCCGCATTAATTTACTGTGGACGTTTTGCTTACAATACTCAAAATATTCACACCGATGCAGTTTCTGTTGAAGAACACTTAACTAAGCGATGTCGAGGGGGAGGCAAAAACAGTGCAATTACCACGTTTGACTTGAGTCAATCCCATGGTCTCAATCTCGTGTCCCCGGTCTAGCAATTATGTTGTATCCGTAAACAAGGCGTTTTATCCAACTTATTCCTGTTTAATCAAGTTCCAACTTCTGCTGGGGCAAAACTCGACTAATCAGGGTCCTGTCCAGGGGAGTTGGATGTTCTTAACAGATTAACAGTGCCGAAACCGAAGATTAAGTAAAGAAAACAAATTTAAACTTTTTTGCCGAGATCAAACTAAGCATTTTTTCTTCTTCAGTAATTACGTACTTAGTCTAGTCGTAAACTGAATGTTAGTCTTGGATATCAGACTAAATAAAGCCAGCTTTATAAGTTTGTCATAGTCCATTGTTACCAAAAGCAAGGCTGCGGTCATTGTTGGTCAAAACTTCGACATAAAAACCATTTTTTTATCATGAAAAACAACTCCATCTTTGGACAAGCTCATGAAGATCGTTTCTGCAGCGCACTGGTTTAATGTTTACAAGCAAACCTGAAATCCAGCGTGAACAGCCTCAAGAGATGAGACAAGGACGATTTTCAGTGTAACCCTATATTAAAAGTATTGCATAAAGTCTGTTCTTTGACAAATTTGAGAACAGGTCGCAAAGTGTTATTCGTGTTCCACGCCATTTTCTATGTACCTTCCCTCCTCATCTACCAGCACAACAAAAAAAAAAAAGCTTTCACGAGCAGGTAGTAAAATCACACATTAAATGCAGTGGAAGGAGCGCAAAAAACCTCTTTTTTTTATCTAGTTGAGGTATACAGCGAGCGGTTGGCGGCTTCTTTAAGACTGAACGCACGTGCCGAATTGATTAAAAGTCGATGACAAAATCACTGCGGGTGTTTGTCACAAGAATACTTTAAGCATCAGCTGTACAGAACAACTGAGTCTGTGAACTGATAGCCTGCGTAGCAAGCGTTTCCTTTGAGTTTTGGCGAGCTCTTCTTTTTTGGTCGCGCGAAAATTGGGGCGTTTTTTTCTCTCCCCCAATTTTCGCGCGACCAAAAAAGAAAATCTCGCCAAAACTCAACGGAAACGCTTGCTGCGCAGGCTAGTGAACTGAAACAAGACTCATATTAGTTTAAAAAGACAGTGTTTAGTCTTGCCACTGATAAGCGAGACTCTTTAACATGTTATGTTTAGACAGTTAAACCTTGTTAGCAAGCGACAAAGTTCATTGCCAGGATGGTACAGTGGCGCCGGCTGTTCGCCACCTCTCGCTGTTTTTAGTAATATTACTTTTACGTCTTGTTTTTATAATTTGTTTTCCCACTTCGTTTGTATCCCCAGGCAATCGAGTAGAGAAACTTCAAGCTGTGAATCTCGAGAGCCTGTCGCTCACGAGGTGGTACAAGTTTCCTCAAGACAATATTGTTTTCCATATTGCCCTATTGTTTACACCTGTACTGAAGCGTATATGAACTCTCTGAGATCAAATGACGGATTGAGTTAAAAATAGGACAGCCAGGGCGAGCTTGCTACAACTAAACAGTAACAGATTTTACGTTACCAACTTACAAAAACGATTTGTGTTTTTTGCCTTACGTTATGTGAAGCTATATATAAGTTCTTAACGTTCTGAACAGATTTAGCCAAGGTGAGGGAAACAAATACTAAGTATTCGTACCCGCGGTGAAAATAAAAAGCTTAAACTTGGAAAAACAACCACGTTTTAAAATAGATCCTTTGACCAACTGCGACTCAGACCAGGTGCTTTTTTTTATCAAAAGTACAGACTAAAACAATTTCCAAAAGCAGAACTTTAAGGCAAACAAAATGAGTGATCGAGTGCTTTTTTTGCGGGGAAAGTCTGTCTTTTTTACCGTGTGTGTTGTCTAATTCAATCACATCAAAACCGTTCTTAAAACACCAACTTATGCATAGATAAAAAAAAAACTGAAATAAAACAGCCGTTTTGCCATTTATATATATATATATAAATCACTATATCCCAAAAGGAATGGCCAATCGGTCGCGTGTGATTGCTTTTATTGAGGTTCACAGCATACTTCCAGTATTCTTTTTTTTTTGCTTGATCTTGTAAGATAATGGGACAGTCTCCTGGCTGCAAAAGGGGTGTCGAACTACACACGGCAAAACCAAAGGTGGTTTTACACCTTATTCATACAGGCTGTTAGCCTTTTTAAAGTTATAAACCTCATCATGCATAATACCGAACGAATTCTACGCATTTAACACAAGGGTTACTCTGCCAGTAGCGTGTATACACTGGGCTGCAACTGGTTTGGGGAGTTGATAGTCTACATAGTACATCAGTCACGTGTCAATTGATTCTTCCTACGCACAAACTCTGGCCCGGTTAGTTCCGGGTATACTCAAGAGGGATGACATTCGTCAATTTCGGAAGGGAGTTTGGTATTTCCTGTCACGATCAGTCGAGTCTTTGCCTCTAAAAACCCGGCTGCATCAAAAGAACTGGAAGTGTGGAGTTGTGATCAACCATTTGGAAAGACGAAAGGAAAGTTGAAAAGTGAAACCTCCCCGATAACTCTTATCTATATAGAACCTCGTGTTTAAGCAATAAACCATACCGTAACGGCTACCCGAAAGTAGCGGCCCTCTTTCCGGCAAAATTCAAAAGTAATGGGGCCGTTATTTTCGGAGTTCCGTATCACAGAATGAGGTTGCAACTTTCTTAACTAAATTAGCGTGTTCTTTGTTGACTCTCTGGTCAAAAGTCCATA
>JAOBAT010074068.1:9474-21064 GCA_026413305.1 Hydrozoanthus tunicans | reverse complement strand
TTACTTGTAAAACAAATATTTCGGTCGTTCGACCTTCATCAGTGTTCTTGTAAAAAAGTATGGCGTTTACAACATTTAGATAGCCGAGAAAATGTTGTAAACGCCATACTTTTTTACAAGAACACTGATGAAGGTCGAACGACCAAAATATTTGTTTTACAAGTAATAAAGGGATTCAAGGAGTTGCAAGTCTCAACCACATTTTATACAAATATATATATATATATATATTATATGTACAATTGCTGGAAAACAAACAAAAACAATTTGGCAGATCTACCACAACTACACTGAGCCAATTACTGTGGGCAATTACTGTTGTCACATGAACAACACTTTTTCTAAAATGGTAAGGAAAACTAATTTTGGTACTGATTAACAATGATATAAATATTTATATCAACACATTTTTTTGGCATAGGGGCCTAACCTGAAAACAAAATAGATAAACTTAGGCTCTAGACAGTTCTTTCATTATAATTATGTCCTATGGGATAATTATGTTAATCCATATCAAAATTATTGTTCCAAACTATTGTTAATATACTCCATATCTATTTATTCTTTTCCTCTCAAAGTTTAAAACAAAAAGAAATATAGTTCTCAAAGTGTCTTTTTTAAAAGAAAACTTTATTTGAAAGTGGAATATGAAAAAAATATTGTTGCAAATGTCATAGTTGTAGTTTTCCTAATGCTAGGTGAATGTTGGTTGAAAGAAGGAATGTCAGCACTAATAAATGTTAATATTTCATTTATACCTTCTAATAAATTCTACTGCATCTTCAAATTTCATGCCACTCTCAATAAGGGCAAGCGCAACTAACACAGGTGCTCTGTAAAAAAAAATTGAGTTATAATTTGATTTTAGAATCAACAACCACTGCTGTAGCTAGCTAGAGGGAAAAAAGTATTAATAGATAAGTTTTTCATTTTTGCTGGGAGAAATAATTGTGATCTTGCTTTGACATTTAGTATAAGAGTTTATTTATTTTAATAAATTTTTTATCAGCTTCCCCAAAGGAAGCTCACTTTGCTATTTCTTTGCTCATGTGTTCCAAGTCTCAAGGCAACACTTGGGTCTCCACAAAAACAGCCGCTTCACAAGCTAAGATTTTAGATGTTGTCAAATGCACAAGAGTTAAGGTTGAGTGGTCACAACACTCTAAAGCTAGTTTTAAATGTTGAAGTACGATTGAAAAGCATGTATGGTAAAAAGGCACAAAGCAGGGGTTTCGATCATTTCAGGCTGATCGCAATGCTGTTATTGGACATGTAACATCCCCACAGTAGTTCTTACACAAAAAATGTATTTTTTTAAATAAAATTATGTAGATTGTTGATCGATCCATGACGGATGGGACTTTGATAGCGACAGTGACTCAACCATTGAGTCATTACAATTAAGCTAACAGGAGATAACTAACTCAGGGCGTCACCAGTGATTAAGGTGGGAGGGTACTCCAACACCAATGGTGGCAAAAAACAATAGTGAATACAATAGCTGCAAGTTGGAATGCACTTGGGGTCAACTTGAAAACTACATAGCGAAAAGCTCAATTTTCAAGTTTTAATGACTATGAGAACAACCTACAGCAAGTTTTGTTAATCTTCTTCTACCTTTGAAAAAATCACTTTCGTCCTTTTCTACTCACAAAGCACAACTTGGACAAAGAAAAAAACCAACTAGCCATACGCAATCGAAAAGGGCAAACAAGAACTGTGTTTTTTGTGAGTCATCCTTGTATCTTAAACTTACTGTTGTTGATGCTACTGCAGGAAACCCCCCAAAAATTGCAAAATATTGTAACTTGGAGCAAGAGTGAAGTTAACAGTGACACTGCCTTTTTTTTTCCACCCACCTTCCAAGCCCAGCTACACAGTGCACAGCAATGCATGACCCAGGACTTTCTTTAAATTTTTTCTTCAGCAACTTGATCCACTGCTCAACTACTTCCTTTGGTGGTGCAGCACCATCATCAAAAGCCCAATCCTTTGGAACAAACAATACATGTTATATTAAGTTTACAGCTATAAACTGTTACAAAAAATTTGACTCTCAAAGAACAGTCACAAATTTACAGTGTGCCAACACAGGGAGATTTCCACTGCAAAAGATCTAGAAGGATCTGGACGATACTGCTTTCTTGAGTTTTAAAAAACTGTTACTGAAACAGATATTTCTTTCTGGTGTATTCTGTATGTTGATCACTTTATAAAGCAAAATCAGAATCTTTTTAGACCAGCAAAATGAGTGCAGAAAACAACAGAAGCTTGTAAAAAGAACCAAACAAAAAGAAAATTCAAAAAGCAAGATATTTGATAAAAAGTGATGTGATTAATTCAGGACCTAACAAGTACACAAAAAGTTAAAAGGAAACATTCTCTGGCCCTTCTGTGTTATGTAATGTTCACTTTTGTCAATAAACTATAATAATTTAATACTAACATTCATACTTATATATTCTACATTGGACCAGAATTTATATATATATTAATACTTAATACATGCAGGAAATGGCAATGTTATCAAATGAATTTCATGTTTTCCTTCAAACAGAACCCATTCCATTTATCATTGCTGTTCAAATAATTATTAAACAAGAACTTTAATCAAAGGCTAAGAAATAAAAAGATGTTCTACATTTCTATATCATCTACAGATAAGCTCAATAATTTTAT
Organism: Hydrozoanthus tunicans; assembly: GCA_026413305.1. Classification (NCBI taxonomy): domain Eukaryota; kingdom Metazoa; phylum Cnidaria; class Anthozoa; order Zoantharia; family Hydrozoanthidae; genus Hydrozoanthus; species Hydrozoanthus tunicans. The sequence continues at coordinate 18,385 of JAOBAT010074068.1, read as the reverse complement.
GATTATATCAGCCTTGGGAAACACCCTGCTGAATTATAAACAGTATGTTAACTCTAAAGCTCTCGCTAATATTAACCTTAAACAAACAACAGGATGTTTTCATCATGTGGGAAAATATTTAAGTTATGATTCTTGGTGTCAGAGTCTACAAGTATATAAAACAGATTGAATGTCTGGGATAAAATAACTCCCTTTAGTCTTAGAATTAAAATGGTTTGTTTATTAAGAGTATTTTAACAAAAACTTATTCCTCCCTCAACTGATAATCAATATAACTACTGGTAGATGTGTACAAATATAAAGTTATTTTGAAACCAATATTTTGGTCATGTGCTCTAGTTGCCGGCTCAAGCATGCTCTACTGTAATATAATTATTTTACAATTCAAAAACTAAAGAGCTTAAGGCCTAAGAACATAACATATGAGCTGAATGGTTTGTAATCAACTTTTTACAAAGCATCATTTGTCAGTCCCAGTCAAATTATCAATATCTAATTTCCTTTTTGCATAACTTTTGTAAAATATCAATGAGACCAGGCAAGAGAAAATAGGGTGTCCAAACAGTAAGCCACTAAGGATAAAAAAAATTGTTATCTACTGGAAACCTGAATAAAGAATGGGAACCTTCTGCTGTTTAAGTTTAGGAAAGAGAACATCAAAATGAAGGATAAAAAGTCTGAGCTTGACAATATTTTCATAATTTAAAAGTTGATTAGTCGAGTACTGCAGAATGTTTGGTATGACATTTTGACCAATTTGAAAGAAATCTTCTTTTGCATATCACTTCCTATGCTCCTAAAATTTAAGAATTGCTCTGTCTTTGCAAGAAATGAATAAAAACAAAACTTGAATAGCTTTCAATAAGCTTTTGGCTTACACACCTCTAATTTCTTACTTACAGCCCCTGGTAAATTTTACAACAAGTAATTGTTATAATAATATTGTACAAGATGCTTCAAATCCAGCTGTTTGTCAGAAAGAAAAATACCCTTGTTCTGTGTTTTTGGGGAAAATGTCTAATAAAGCCACTCATCACAACAATCAATTCAAATGATACAAATATAAAAACCACACCATTATCAAGAGATGAAAATTCTTCTGTTCACAATATACATCTGTACAATAACTATATTTTATAAATTTGTTTCCTTGCATGAAAGATGGGATGCTGGATTATTCTTAACAATATGTCGAAGGTTGTATAACTTTTACTGAATCCAAAACTGTCTGTATATTGATTCTAACAAGTCAATCTCTGTGTTACTTTTTGAAAAAGTTTTAAAAGCCACGACTTCAGAAACTGCAACAAAAAGACAAAAGTGCACTGCCAGATACATGGCTTTAAATGAGTTTACTTTGGCACAGTTTTAACACAACATTCAACAGGTACTTGTTATCAATTGAAGCAGTAAAACACCCAAAGTATTCAAACCAGTACAAAAGATAGAAGTTCAAGTACCTAAATATTTTTTTTTATTAAATTTAGAACTTGAAAGAATTTGCTTTCCTAAGAGTCTTATTCACAATATAATACAAATGTATCCCTTAAAAAGGCACAAGCATTTTCTCAAAACTAAACAATCAAAGTGCCAATATGCTAATCATTAGCTGGAGCTGTTAATTTGTTATTTGAGCTTTATACAGGTTTCACAAAGATTTTACAGTAGTTTCCAGCGGTGATACGTCGGCTTTCGACACCGAACTCGTAAATTTTCAAGTCGAACAGCTGACCTCGGACCACACTGAACAAAAATACAGAAAAGTAGAAAACAACAAACAGTTAAATTAAATGAAACGATAATGATAAACCTGGCCGATAAACCTGCATTTGAATCAGGAAAGTGGACTGCATGTGTTGTGCTAAAAAATCTGTACTTGATTCCGAATTTTGAGTGAGAATACGTGACCAAAATAAAAACCAGATAAGTTTCAGAAATCTACAATGAAATCAACAACAGAATGTAACTTTCGGTTTCGAGGCCTGTCATGGTTATAGATAGAACATCAAATTAGTGACATAGGGTTCAAGGTGATGCCTGAAAAATCTTTTGAAAAGCGCATCTCGAAGCCAGTAAAACCGGTTTACGGCGGGCGAAATTTTCACTTTCCCCAAACAAAAAATGGTCGGTGGTTTTTTAACAGTAATACGATACCCTCTCGTTGCTGTATTGGCAATCTCGCAGTGTCTCGTTCAGGCTGATGATTTCGTTTACACTTTTCAAAGGAAAGTCAACCTTAAGGCAAAAATTAAACAAAACTGTGCTAATGTGTTACTCACTGGCGCCAATTCGTTTAGTTTGTCTTAGGCCACATTTCGATGAAACACCGAGCCCCGCCGAATCAACATTTGACATACATTCAAACTTAAAATCTTGCGACACACAGGAGTAAACCAAAAAAAGTCCGTCCAATGAACACCCATTAAAAAGTTACAAAAAGGGAAATAACACTTAGAAAAACAATTCTGACTGTTAAACTCGTCTCCATGATCTACACGATCACTCCCAAAGAACGCATTTCGAAACAGAGTCCCAATCGCAATAGGCCACACCACTCAGTCACAAATTCAAATGCGCAATAAGAAATCACAAACGAAAACATAAAACTCACCACAACACTGATGCCTTCTTTTGCTAGGGTCTCTGTGTTGTATGTCGGCTCGCACACCCTTACCACTACATGAGCTTTGTATTTCTTCAGTTCCTTTGTAAAACAAACAAGAAAACCACACGAGTTTCAGTCTACAGATAGAAGGAGTACACTGGTCTAACAAACCACTACTAACCTCAATAAACTGTGGAAGCGTAGCGTTTGTTGGTCGATCAGTAATCAAGAACTTCATGTTCTTGTGTTCAACCATCACTGGGCCGTTTGGATTGATCGACCTCGCCGTTGCTGAGCTGCTAGGAGGAGGGACACGAACACTTCCCGTCGGCATTTTCATGCTGTTGGTCTCGAAAATCATGCAGTTTTTGCCTTTATGGCTAATAGAAGTCCAATTCTTCACCCAAAATTAAAAACGCTGCTAGTTAACCCATTCACTGGGGTAGTAAATTCTGGATACACCTCACTCGTGTTGTGCCTGACACCAATCTCCTGAATCAATAAGGAACTCCATCAAAGTTCTACCACGATCGTAAGCCTGCGGTAAGAAAACAAACAGATATTTTGTGAGTGAAACGCAAAAGATCAGCCAACGAACGTGTCGGACATGCTGTTTTGACACACAACGATAAAGCAACAGTAACCGACAAACAACTAAATGTTTTAGGTAAAAATTTAACTGCTGTGGCAATGAACCGGCGAACACTTCTTCTTCGCTTTACCAGTAGCAAACGACATAAACACGGAAAGAAATAAGGAAAAGATTGGAAACATTACAGAGTATCAGCACTCACAAGGTAATCCCTCCTCATTGAGAGTTAACAATTCAATAAGACTCCTTCCTTCCACACGGAAGAGACCGAATTCAAAGTGAGTGGCACACCAGGCCAAAAAATATTTTAAGCAGTTGCACAATTCGAGTCCTTTATGACGTAATATAGTCATTTGACGCATGCGTGAGTCACGCTTGGCAACGTTGCGCGTCTCTCAGCCCGTTCTCCCTCGGTTGCCGGTTTTTCCTGGCACTGATAATTCTTCTTTCAAACATCAAAAAAGTAGAAAAGTAGACTAAAAACTTATTGTCTACCGCTTGGCTGCTCTACTGCTAAAGTCACATAACGTCGTAAGCTGATTTTGTATTCGTGCGGAACACGATTTGTTTTCAGTTGTTGGCCCGATATTTTGATTCAATCAACTCCGTTCCATCTCTACGCGGAAGTCATTGTGTTGTCGCATGCAAAGATTGTACCTTGTGAAAGGTCGAAGGCCAAGGTTGAAATATTAAATGTGCCAGCTAGTGAAAATTTTTCGGTTTTCGTTTCGCTTGAACTCTAATAAAGGTGTGCAAATAAAGTGCGATGTTACATTACACTATTTTATAGCAAAAACGGCTTTCTATCTAGCAGAAATCGGAAATGGTTTATGAAGTATGAAACTTTTCTAGAGAGGGGGGGGGGGGGGCATACGTAGAAGAGTTTTTCGCCCAAACTCGCAGTGTCAACATTGTATCTAAATTATTTACATACTGATGCACGCATCAATGAAAACGTTAACTACTTTATCCTAAACGAGTTTTTCTAAACGACTTATAAATATCTACGGTCATTTAATTTACCTCCACTCGCTCTTCAAACAGCTACTCCTTCCTGTTGATGAGTAGACCTCTTTTTTTCTTCAAAAAAGAAAAGCAAATGCCTTCCGCTTGGAAAGTTGATACGGTCCGTGTGCCTCTGGTTCGGGAGTCAAAAGAGCTTCGAATTCCCAAACACCAGACAGACACTTGGCGGGGAGTAAAAATAGAAGGTTCGAAACTTGAAAGGATGCGAATAAGATGAAACATATTACGAACATTCCAATATTAAAGCATACCGTGGGTCTTATATAACGACCCTGTTACTTTCGGATCTTCCCGCTACTTTCGAGTAGCCGTTATCTTCGGACAGGTAAAATACGTTTGTAACTCGAAGTGGTCTCAGACAAAGAGTACACGTATTGTGAAATTCAAAAGTCGGTAATCTCAGCTTCTACATTTGGGCACTGTGTGTCCCTCCCCCCTCCCCCCAATCCCACACACACACACACTCCAATAACTTCTTGCTTCCGCCACCCATGAATTCCGAACCGGTAGCGGCCCCCGGCCACTTTCGAATTATGCCGGTAAAATAATTATAAAACAAACTTGCTAAATGTGCGGCCGGGGGGGAGTACTCTGGGGATAAAAAGGTTAGGGATGACCGTCGGGAAAAGTCTCCGAAAACCTAAGAACACCAAGGCATAAAAATTTTCCACCCTAAAAATACCTCACGGCCTAAAAACTACCCTAAAAACTACCAATTAAAAACTGAGGTTTTTATCTTGGTAGCAGCCACAAACGGAGGGAAAGGCGCCCTGGGAGCGAGGTTACCGCAAGCCTCGTTCCCAGGGCGCATCCGTTTGTGGGCAGGTTCGGGACTACCCCAGGTCTCCTCGTGTTGCCCTGAACCAACCTTGGGTTGAGGGGAAAGCACTGGGAACGAATTTGGCACTGAACATGATATGCAATAAGCACACGCCTATAATAATAGAGAGTACAAAAGTTGTTTGTTCTACTAAAAGTGGGGGAGGGGACCAACCGGCCCTCCGATAAATATTCGCCTGAAGTCTGAATCAGCTCCTATTAGAATTATTGCTTTGATAGTCAACAAATTATTGGGAAGTCCTACCCCCTCCAACAAAATTATTGGAAACCCCAACCGCGCGAGCTTTAGTGAAGAAAACGCGTGTGGCATGAAATTAAAAAATTATTTCAACACTCGGGATAGTAATCAGGCGATATCGTAGGAGCTTCAAGTTTTATTGAATATTTTAGAACAAAGTCTTCATAATTCTAAACACAGTTTCTATAATAAATAGTTTTGACTCATATATCTCCCCATACGCATACACATGACTTTTGGGACTCCGCGGTCCGATTAAAAACAGTTTTCAAAAGCGCACATCTAAAAAGCTTTACGTCGGAAAACTTATCACCTTTTAGTATTTACCAAGTAAACGTTATCCATTTACGCAAGCTCTGATTGGCTCCTGTAATTCGAGAAACCTAGTTTATCAGTTGATTATGAGGCGGCAGTCAAAACAACCGTGCTAAAAATATTAAAAAAGGTTCACACTGTATTGTTTCTTTGAAAATAAAGTGCATCTTTATCCCAATGTTTTGGTTAACACTACTATCCCCCTCAAGGTAGATGCCGTTGCTTTGGCGTCTCGGTATATACCCACGGTCCATACCTACCACTGTTCATCTCCCCTTCTGGGTATGACTGTTAAATATTGCACACCGAACACACAAGTTACATCTTAATGCAAATTGTCTTTGCCTCAGTATAGAAATCAAGCGACTCCGGAGAGCCTTCGCGACCAACACCAGACATTTTCATACCACCAAAGGGCATATTTAGGTCGCGTACAAGCCAACAGTTCACCCATACTGTACCAGCCTGTGAAACCCAAACAGCTTGCGTTAGTTAATAGCCAGAACTTCTTTGAGCCGTAAAGACAACACCACGCAGTGTATTTGATACGAAATAGAAAATAGTAGCGAAAAGATATCAAAAACAAAACAAAAATCTACATATCAAAAAAGGCCTAGAGAACTATCACCATTACCTTTAGTGTTTTTTTAATCTATTTAATATATTCCTACCGTAAACGAAATAGAAAATACTAGCGAAAAGATATCAAAAACAAAACAAAATCTACACATCAATAAAGCCTAGAGAACTATCGCCATTGCCTTGAGTGTTTTTTTAATCTTTTTAATATATTTTACCGTAAACGCTCTTGTAAGCCCCTGAGGGGGCTTAGTTTTTTTACGAGGGGGGGGGGAACTTATTTAGAAATTGTCAGTAGACCAAGACAGAAAACATAACATAAAGTTTGGTTACCTAGCATTTAATAGCAATTATAAATTAACCCAATTAGTACGCGCGCTGTGATTGGTCGAGAGCACAGAAAAAAGTGTTCTGTAAGAGAGCACACAGAATGGCTTTGAAAGAGTCGCACAACACTGACAATCCGCCGCCATTATTTTGGCTTGCAAATAACCAGTTTTTAATCATAGAAAACAAGTTGGCCAGTGACAACATACAAAATAATTATAATTAAAATCTGATACCAAATAATGGCTGTTTTATAATTAAGCAATAAAACGCATTTGACGGCTTGTGAGTTTCAAATTTTTTGTCAATTCTCCAAACATCCCCCCATTGTGCAATAAAATTATACAGCATGGAAAATGCATTTTGTTGCTTAAATAGTGACTTTGTGTTCCCCTAGCGTTTTAGCCAACATGTTCAAAAAACAATATAACGGTTAAAAAAATGCAATACACTTTATGTTTTCGCTCTGTCATCTTAATGCTGGAAGGGGGTGGGGGCTTATTAGAGAGGGGGGGGCTTATCTAAAGTTTGAAGCTCTTGACGGGGGGCTTGTTACAGAGGGAGGCTTATTAGAGCGATTATGGTGTAATTCTTCTTGCTGGCCATGGTAGCGGCTAAATCAGTAAAGCATATTTGTGTTTTTGGTTGCATGAAAATAACAATTCCATACCAATTACTAGCAATTACATTTATGAACATTTCAGCCTCAGCTCAAAAAATTGGATGTTCTTATAAAGAAAAAGCCGGAGTGTCTGGTTCATACTCTGTTCAAAGAAATCATTGGTTTCTTTAACACAACCGCACAGCATTCAGCAGCACCATGTATATCATTGTGTACATAAAAAATGGAGTATAATAACAATAATAATAACAATGATAATAATAATAATTATATTAATAATAATAACAATAACATCAATAATAATGATAACAATAAAGTAAAGATGTGGAAAATGACAAGGAGGTGAAAATGATGCCCGTTGTCATTGGGGCCCTTGGAAGTGTGTAAAAAAAACCTGGGTAAATGGATCGACAAGCTAGGTGTAAAGATCAAGACTGAGTTTTACAAAAAATGACTTTACTAGGATTGGCTAGGATTTTGTGCACTCGCTCTCTTCAGAGATCCAACGGCATAACATCTGCCAGTGCTATAAGCAATTTTATATGATAACAATAATAATAGCAACAACAATATCATTCATAAACAATTACGAAGTGACAACTCCCTCAAAGGGCTTTTTCAGTCTTGTAGTTAAACTCCAGAACAAAAACAATTAAAGTTAAGAATCCAAGCTGATTGGAGGCAAACCAGTTGGCTATTTACAAGCGTGATGGATCTGACTCTGGGATCACCGAAGCCAAATCCTAACCAGTCATCAGAGTGGGATTTGAAAGTGGGAATACGACAAACCCTCCACCCTAACCACTGAGCCATGCTGCCTCCCTTGTACAAACTTGTACACACCTCAAGTTGCTGCGCAACTCTGTGGCAACGAGCCGAGTTTTCCGTCCACAATACTGCACTGAGACCGTACTTGACACCATTGGCCCATTTAACGACCTGTTTTAAAGACAGAGAAGTAGTGACTCACATATTCATCTGATTAATAGTAAATGATGTGATGTAAATGGTGATGTAATGTGACAGAGTGTGGTGTGGTATGGTGTCAAATTATATAATGTGAAACAAGGTAACATAATGTGATAACGTGTGAAGAAATGTACGAAGTACTACTGTGATGTGATCAATGTGATAAGGTGTGATACTATGGGTGGTGGAACCATAATTTTCTTCCTAAAAACAGCAACTTTCCAAAAGGAACTTCAGCTATTTCAATTTTCACTGAGCCTCCCACCCAATATTTTTTGCTTCTATCATCTCCATGGATACAATATGTTGTACTATGATGTGGTGTGTAAAGTTTATTGTGACATATGATGACAGTACTGTAGTGTGATGTGAGGCACTGTCAGTAGTTTAAAACCCCAACCTTAAAGTTAACCACAATGAAAGTGGTGGTTCTTTTAAGTTTGACATTAGAATACCAATAGCTTAAGGCCCCTGTTCCAGATAGTTACCAGGGTCTGAGGCCATAATACAGCTTTTACGATACAAAGACTGCAACATCAACCACAACTGCTTACAAAAAAAAACACACTTCTTGCTTGCCCTTTTCCACCACATATGGCTAGTTCTCAGAATTAGGCTTCAAATATTAATAAAAAAAAGGATAAAAATGATTTTCTAAATGCAAAAGAAGATAAACAAAATTTTCTGTGTGTCATTTGCATTGTCGTTAAAACTTGAAAATTGAGCTTTTCATATTGTAATTTTCAAGACGACAGCGTGCTGGCAACCTGCACAATGCCTTCCAACATGTAGCTATTG
>JAOBAT010074057.1:10178-21064 GCA_026413305.1 Hydrozoanthus tunicans | reverse complement strand
GGGTCACGGTTCGTTCAACATGAAACAAAGCATCTTTGTACATTCTTTGTATTTCCCTTTTGAGGTTTGCCGGCTTTTCTAACCAGTCAATATATTAACTTTGTTCAGATTGTTTCACACTTAATATTTTCCATCTGATTTTTTCCTATTTAACATGTGTGAGTTAAACTTCAATCGTAAATGTTATTTTACTTCGTTTGAAGATGTTAAAGGTGCCAGCCCATTTAAAAAATGAAATTTGCATAAAAATTTAAGTAACATTTCTGTTAAAAGTGCCACGTTCCTACTCAAATATTAGTGATTTTAAATACTCCAGAAATTCCTTAAGAAATTAAACGAACCACAGCTAAACAAAATCTAGTCTCTCCGTTACACTTAAATAAAAAGTATGTAACAAGGTGAAAAGTCTGTTTCTAGCTGACCATTATTAAATCAATTCATTAACGATAATCTTCCTCATTATAAGCTTTTGTTAATATATGAAAAATGAATGCAAATCACATTGATTCATTGAGTATTGAACGCGGCGGCTCAAAAATAAAAGAAAAAAGCGCATGTCAGTTTAGTAGAATCCAAAGTTATGTCGTAAAAGATGTCAAAAATACCCATGACGTACATAAATATGGACGGTTAAGAATCTTGTGCATTTCGCGTAATCATCTACCAAGTACAATCCTCTTAGGCTAGTTACTCAGTTTGTTTCTCATAATGAGACCAAGCAACTAATGCTTAGTATATTACAGTCAGGGTTTTATGCCCTTCACGACCCCAAGCACATAAAAAACGCCGCTATCCTTCGCTTGATCTTCGATAAATCCGTGTTTTTGTAAAAGAGCCTTGTATTCGTTAGCAGTCCTCTCACGGCCCTCTGTGAAAAGTAAGCCCACCATGTTGGCATGGTGCGAGTACATGGAGCTTGTCTTGTCGTCTTTTAAGTGAGTCTCAGCAATAAGCAGTGCCCCTCCTGGTGATGTAGAGAAGCCTTTTGTTAAATCTGGCATTAAAATACTACTATTTATTATTCTACCAATAGCCTAAGAGTCAGTCTATCTTTATATCTATCTGTTTATGCATCCATACATCCATCCTTCCACCCATCCATCCATTCGTCCTTGTGGCCATCTGTCTGTTCGTCTTTCTGTCTGTCTGTTGGTCTTTTTGTCTGTCCGTCTGTCTGTCTGTCTGTTTGTCTGTCTGTCTGTCTTTCTGTTTGTCAGTGTCGGTCTGTCGGTCTGTCTGTCTGTTTATCTGTCTGTCTGTTTGTCTGTTTATCTATCTCAGTTTGTCTTTTGGTCTTTCTGTCTGTCTGTTGGTCTTTCTGTCTGCCCGTCTTAGTTTTATCCATCTATCTATCTAGATCTATGTTCTATTTTAACTCATAACACCCTATTTGCACTCTTCTTGTTATCTGACGCTTTCGGGAAAAGAAAAAACCGGCAGTAAAACAAAGTAAGTAAAACAAGTCTCTTTTCAGGACCTAGTTTCAGTCGCTTCCGAATTTTTTAGTCTTTTGTCTAAGCCTACCTGAGGGCAACGCATTGTAAACCTTGCTCAACAAGGCATCAATCTTGTCTTCTGCGAAGTCATGTAACACGCGTGATAATATGTACAGGTTCGCTGGCGGAAGTTCATCGGTAAAGAAATCGCCCGCTGCAAACTCGACATCTGATTGGTTGGGGCATTCGTCATGTGACGGGCGAAAGCGTGGCGCAAGAGCAGTTACAGGCGGCAGATCAAAGCTAATTATGCGGATTGGAGGGTAGATTTCTTTAGCAGCATAAGCAAGACCGCCGCTACAACCTGAAACACACACAAAGACCGGCTAAAGCAGAGTTAAAGAGCAAGGTCTTTATCTGAATCGTAACATGTACATATCACAACAAATTAAGAAAACAAAAATTAAAAATAATATGATGAGAAAATCAAAAGAAATGCAAGAATAGCCGTTTTAACATTAGAGGATGGACAAGTGGCCTGAACTTGTAAACGAGGCGGACACAATTCTGGACAAACAAGTCGTCTGAATTTGTCTGTCTGTTTGTTCGTCTTTTCAGACTGATTCCCGTGGTCGACTTGTCCTTCCACTAATGTGAAAACGGTTAATCTGAGTAACGGGTGCAACACATATAACATTAAAAACTTTTACTTAATTTTAGAGTTAAACTGTCTACGGATATTGTATTGACAATATGTTGGGGAAGAGAGTCAAAATAATTTGTTGTTGGTAAAAAAGAGCGTAAAAAAGAGCTTGTTTGAGTTACGTAACTAAACCTTATATTCTAACTAGGACTTGTCTTTCATTCCAGTGTTCTAGAACCGGGAACACAATATTTCGAAAGGGGTATGAAGTTTTTGTTCTTAAGTCATATTGGATTATTCAAGCGACTTTCAGTTTGTATCACAGTGTAGCTCCGTATCGAGTTATTTAGACCACGTGGTAGTACCGTCACCTGTCTTGCTTGACCATTAGGAAAAGAGTGTTTAGGAGTTTAAAGACAGGAATAACAGTTTTCTAACTTTCTTTTATTTTATTACATCGCATGTCAATGAGCAATATTCAAGCAAGTCTGAAAAAGACTTGTTGTCGCAGTAATATCTCTTTAATTAACATAGTCAGTGGCTATAGTTCCGTAGTTGCCACTCAGAAATGTTTAGCTTGGGCTGTTGAAAAAGACTCATTTTATTACGTATCAATTAAAAAGTCGTCAACAATGTGGTCAAGCAAGCGATTCCGGAAGTGGCTGTGTTTCCTTCCTTTACACGTTTCCCATAGCGATAATTATATGAGCGGCTCAGATATAACGACCACAAATTACCCGCCGACATTGTATTTGTTTCAAACTACCTTGTTAAGTTTTTCAGATAATAGTTCAACAAGAGAGAGTTTAAAAACATTGATCGCCCATCAGGGTCTCCCTTTCTTCGTGAGGGACACGCACGATTCCTTTTTTTTAAAACTACCCTTCTTGCCCTTATCTAACAGAGAAAAAAGACAGGAAGGAAGAATATTCAGCTACTATAGCACTCGGCTTCCATGTGCTTTGGCACCTCACAGACAGGTGCATATCAGCCATCCGATAACAGATGCGAGGCAATGATTAATTGAAGCAAGGTTAAAAACCCAGAAGCCGTTACACTTAAACTTCAGGTTAATTTTTTGAGCGGCTCGGAAAAATTTGCCAAACTTTGGATCTCTACTTTCTGTAAACACTCATAGCCTACCCAATAATCAATATAAGAAAAAAAAACAGTTTCTTACAAGTACATTTTTCTTGAAGAAGAAAAGTTTTCGTCTATTTACTTAATCAATCAGTTTGTGAAACTCGTTTGCGTTAAAATCCTTACAAATATACATAAATCTTTCTGTGAGTTGTATTAAATTATTAAAATTCAACGATGTATACTCTTAGCCGGCTTTTTTATATCGTTTTTTGTTAACAGCAATGAAGCGTCTCGTGTTAACATTTTATTTCTTAAAAGAATTCATAACAAAAAAGAAAGACACTGAACTCTTATTTTCCTCTTGTTTGGCTTATTGTATTTCGGTGAAATCATAAACCTTCGAACCCACGCCAAGACACACACAAAGAGGAAATCACGGGATGAAACGATTCAAACTCTTTAACACAAACTACCAACTCCCACTGGATGACAAAAACAACAAAACTAAGCTAAAACCTCAGTTACTCTTTTACGCACAAAGAAATTGCTCTCGGGGGTTCATTTACAGGGTGTCCAAATTGAAGAAGAAGATTAATGACTTTATCACGCAATTCCAAAGACCCCCGGAAAGAGGATAGATTCGCTAGAGCAAAGTCAACAGATTTTCAAAACATTAGTGTGGTTCAAACGGCTCTCAACACCTTGTGGAATTTGACTAACGGTTATGTCTCCTAGGTAACTTAAGACTTGTGCAAACATAGTGTGTGGGTACAACAATAGGTTAGAAGCATGTGATAACAACTATGAATGTTTGTAAACAAAGACGAAGCCAAACGAATCCAAAATCTGCATGGCTCGTTAATTAGTCCTCACCCACGTAATTTTTCGAAAGTCTGAAATGAAACGTAAATTAAAGGTTAGAAATAAATCAAGTTAGGACTTACCTCCCAGATCACATATTGTGTTGTATTTAGACAAGTCGAAGGCTGTTAATATCCACGAGCGCGATTGTCGAAGTGTTCCGTGCATACAACCCATAAACTCGATCATTTTTTCTTCACTTTGAAAAACCTTTTGAAAAAAATCCCCTGGAAGATCAGACATCATTCGCTTCCACTGGCTGTTTCCCTCTCGAACAGCCCATTCTAGATGCATAAACATTGGGTAAACTATAGAGGAAGATTTGATGAGAGAAACGACAGAGTCAGGGCTACTCGCAACAAGGAACTGTTCCGTATCGGCAGAATTAGTGTAAGTTACTTTATCCGACTTGTTATCGTCTGGAATTTCACAAGTTAGAACACCGAGACCAACCAAAGCGTCCAAAAACCTGACTGTGGCTCCTGGGTTTAATGAAAGATGCTCAGCAACGTCTTTTGCCGTCTGAGGGCAGTCTGCTCGGTGGAAGTGTTCAAATATTCTTAGTTCTAATGCAGAAAACACTAATCGCGACGACTGAAATCCGTATATTAGATCCATAATGGACTTGATTACACTCGCATTGTCTTTGATCTTGCTCACTGGGCTGTCCACCATACTATGATGGGATTTACCTTCAATTAGAAAAAGATTTTGAATTAAAGTTTTCTCTAAGTGTGTTACACCAGTTAAACTAAATGCTGCCCACGTGGTCGCGGTAACTACATGACTAATGAATAATTAGCATGTCTGTTATAGCGAGTTCCGTTTCGAGTTGTACAGGTTTGCATACATTTTTTTTGTTTTATTGTTCCTGTGGTATTTCAATGATCCATATTTTCATTCGTGTCAAAAGCGCGTGATTTCTATTTTGCGTGTCACCCACGTTGCAACTGAAGGAGACAGTAAAAGTTTTTTTTTTTCCGGGCTTCTTTTTCCCTTCAATATTCCGTCTTTGGTCTTTTTCCTTTGTCTCTTACTTAACCTTTTTGAAGAGAAATATCATAAGACTCGAAAATGCTTGCTTCCTTGAATTAAAAGTTGTTGCGTGTTTATAATCACACAGAATGCAATATAAGGAAGTTATTTTGTCTAAACCAGTACCTTGTCAGTCGCAGGCCCAACTTCTAAGCGCGGGAAATCACAGCCACTTTCCCGCCATAAAAGTCGCACCGTTCGACAACTTCACTCAAGTCTATTATAATCACTGCTTTATTCAATATAGTTTATTTTTGGCTCGTTTCTATTTCTATATCTCGCGCTCACTTTATTTTTAGATTTCTATTCCCGCTGGAAGAATAAAACAGCTGTGTTCACGACATGAGATCATTTATAGTCTAAATGAATTGCTTAAGAGACGTTCATTCATGGTTGGTATTTCACGCTCGGAAGCTTCACAAGCACGGGTCGAATGAATACTCGATAGAATGGTACTGACTTATTAAGATTCCAAAATAATTTTGGCAGAGCTCAAAAAAAGTAGGGAAAGATCTTCAGATTTAATTTTATAAGTTATTGAAAAGCGGTAGCATACTAGAATAATCTTCCGATATTTTTTCGAACTCGCTTATCTAGAATACTTCGAATACAATACATAGTTTGTTGCAGTTCATAATTCTTCCCACGCCAATTTCAGCTGTGAACTAAAATTCTGCTTTTGATTGTTCGAATTTTCTAGCTTTGAAGTGTAAATAAATCGAGACAACGTTAACTGGGACTGGATTTTAACTTCGGCCACAGGTTGCGTGAGATTCTTCAGCCGACTATTGTCGAGTTACGTCTAAAATGCAACAGTGCATGAAAGAAGCTTTGATACCGTCACTACAAGCACCCTTAAGATAACCTGACATATTTCACAAATGCCTGGAATCTAAATTATGACGCAAACCTCAACTGCTCTTTCACTAGAATTAGATGGTGATAATTTTATTCCTTATTAAAGTAAAAAAAAGATTGCTACAATTGTTTGTAGGTCAAATCGCCGGTATATAATTTGATAGACCAACAGACAGTAACCATCTTAGACATACCTAAAAGTTTCCTTATGTTCTACTTATTTTACTGAAAACTAAAAAGTATGGCAAATATGGATGGTGAATAAACCGTTAGTACAAAGGTAGAGACACAGACAGAAATGTAAACAGGATTTGTTTTCGCCGGTACTGAACGTGTTCGGATAAAGAGAAAGAGCTTTTGATTTCAAAGAAACATGATTTGAGAAAGAGAAGATGTAGAATGACGCACACCAGATATTCTGGAAAATTTAAACAAGACCATGTTCATGTAACTGAAAGTTTTCGAAACTAAAGTGAAGACATTAACAGGCTCAAATCAACAAATAACAAATTATGTAAAAATATATATCTGTCCATATTTGAGTCTATGAAATAACTGCCTTTTCAACAGCGGAAGGATGTTCTCGGATACAGTACTGACGTTTGTGTTATGAAGGAACTGAATCAAGGTTGAATTAGAAACAAGGTTTTATTCCAAACTCTTCGCGCTCTCGGGTTTCTTCTGTCAATGTATAGTGAATAAGATTGCAATAGCTCTAGAACCTATATACATAAATGTGTACTTTAAATGTGTTGATAAAGCAAATAGGTTAATTATCTACACAAACCAAAATTTAACTTGAAGGTTTTCCTAGTCCCGGTAGGATTCCAAGATTTTTTTCTTAAATCGGTGACTTTGAGTGTTCATGCAACCTCATTAAACAAAAAATTAAACTGTAAACATAATCATAGGCACTGTTAACCGAGTGCATGGTTTTATTCTGTCTATCTCATATTGAGTGTGCTTTGCCAACAGATATGTTGAAATTTGATTTGTTCCTGAAATCTTTAGTCTAAGCACATTAAGCTGGTTTTCAACTGCGTGTTGAATATGTTATAAACAAACTACATCTATGAGCTAACTACATCTCAACTGATCATTAGCTACTTTTAAAACTTATTTGTATGTTGTTGTTTGAGATGTGCCTTCTCAGACACAACTATACTTAAAAACAACGCCGTATGTTTAAAACAATTTTTTATCTCTTTTTTTATTTATTAACAAAATTTGTTTAACCGTGCAGTTATTTTCGATTCATTAATGAAGATCACCGCACGGTCGAAAACTTTTTAGTCTATAGTTGTAAGCATTTTTCGAGCAAAATATTTTGACAACACTGAATGTCTTCGGTAGGATAACAGTGAGCTTAGATTATTCGTAGAAATAACATAAAACATTTAAATCAAAATTCATTTCGAAAAACGGATTAGAGCTTCTTTGATTTACTAACAACACCCTGATAACCTCTTCTGAGCAACAAAAACAAAAGGTTCAGTTACGCAGAAACAAACAAACTATTAAAAACAAATTGTCTGAAACATTTCAAAGTCACGCTATAGTCAGGCTCCATTAGACAATTCGAAAAAATTCAGTCAAAAACTTATGAAGGAGTGTTGGTCGCATGTGATTGGAATATCTGTGGAAAATGATCTGACTTTCAACAAATACTTAATACTAGTAATCAGTTGTTTTTATAAGTCAGGTTACGTGTTCGTAAAAAAAGATGTTAATGTAGTGGCTGTTTGCTTTGGTGATACAATGAAAATTTATTCCGGGTTGTGATGCAGTTTGTTAACCTACCTCGATGGCATAAACTTTAATGAATAAGCAAAAGCAATTTTTTAAAATCAACACTTAGTTTTAAGAAAATCTATCATTTACAGGCACACAAAGTGTGAGTTGTATCATTAACATAAAACTATATATTATCTACAGCGGTTTACTACACCAGGCATAGTAGTAAAATGTCAGCTTTTCTCGTTGCCACAATTGCGTGCTCTATTTTGTAGTTACTTCCTTACCTTTAAAAGAGGAAAAAATTGTTCAACTCAAAACCTCAAGGAAATTCGCTGTTTGATAATACTACCCAAAATAGCCGTAGTCGTTAACCTACAACTCTCAATGCTGAGGTGTTCAAGAATAATCGCCGACGTACCGCGCCACGTGGTTTATAATAGAGGAAGTTTTCTATTTCTCTGTCCAGACATACTATTGTTACTACAGTATTGCTACTTTGCGTTGCAGCCAATTGGACGGATTCTCAGCACCTGTCATTGGATGAGCGCGTTTTTTTTGTCAAATTAACAGTTACCATAGCAACCACTTGTTTCTTTTCTGTTTGTCGGACCATTAAGTTCGTTGTAAAGCTGTAAATGTCTACCATTTTGACACTGCCTATAACTTTCACTCTTGATCAGTCTAAATTACTTACTTAATACCTTACAATATCATACGTACAGACACACTTTTAGAATTCATAACTGCGATGTTAATGCGAGTGTATAAAAAGCCACATATCAAATCGCGTTAAACGTAAAAAAACTCAAACAAACGTTGATTTTATCCTTAATTAAGGCAGATGCTTGTTTGCAATTGAAATGAGTATAAATCCTGACCATCACATTTGGTTATAGTTTCTTTTAACATTGATTTCAACAATTAGCCTCTGGAAATGCTGTATTCATATATGAGCTGTCTAGTAGTCTTCAAATCATGACGAACATTAGGTTCTAGTAAAGGGAAAAGCCTCAATCGTGCTACCAATCGGGGATGGAAGCGGAATCTTGAATCATGAATCACGGCTAAAAAAATTGAAGGAATCATGAATCACGTCATCTCGCAGGCTGTGAATCGTGAACCATGGACGAAAAATAAATGAATCATGGATCTTTAAAATGAATCACGAATCATGAAGAAATTATATAAATGAATCATGAATTATTAGACGAAAAATATCAGTGGGAATCACGAATTATCATACTGAAAAGATTCCGCTTCCGACCCCGATACCAAGATCACATACTATCAATACCAGCATTATACAATCATTGCAATGTAAATGCGACTTTTACTATTACTATCACTAGTATTGTTATATGGTTAGAATTACCGGTACTTAAGGCCTTTTTGATAACAACACCATTTCTAGTACTACTCAATCTCTTCCGCTCAGGTTGTTGAAACACCAATCATTGTTACGCAAAACAGTTAGTCTCGTGATCAACTTTACACAAACTGATGGTTGAAGTACAAGATTTGTCCTTACTGCTTTGTTCAATATGTTCGTTCTGTAACTGCTAACTTAAATACAAACGGGAAAGTGATGTTTCCAGAATCACGATAATAAAGTGACAGTTGCGTAGGAAGTTTGTTTATTAGGCTGTGTAGTTACTAAAAATAAAATTCAAGATGTCAAAAAGTCTTCCGGGTTGAGGTTTTTCAATCATAGTTAAATTTAGTGTATTTAGCATTTATTCGAAGACAAGGCAGAAATTGAGAATATTAGTTATATACTGTTTTAGAAAAAGATCTCGATGTTTTGTTACTTTGCTTTGATTTTATATTTTGGGGACAATGAAATAATTTATAAGTAGGTGTGGCGAGGGGGTGGGGCATGGAACCGGATGGAAGTGTTTGATGGCAGCTAAGAGCTTCGTCTTTGAGTGACGAGCTCAAAACTGACACCACCTTCCAAAATCTGCCAATTAATCGGATAACATTTGTTTGTTAAAACCGTTATTTTAAAAAGGAATTTTTTAGTCAAGCCCAACAACCCGCAAACTCTTTGCCCCACTTGCAATTAACCAGTGGCAACGCGAATGTGACGAAGGAGCTAGTATAATCTGTAAAAAAATCGCATTTTATTTGTAAACGAATCAGAGAACAATCAGCCAAAAGTAGAATTTCAAATCTTAGGTTTTTGAAGTGGGGATTTAACTTGTGAAATTAAATCCCCCGCTCAACAAGCAAACCAGCAAAATGTACTATTTAGCTCTAAATGTGACGAAGGAGCTAGTATAATCTGTAAAAAAATCGCATTTTATTTATAAACGAATCAGAGAACAATCAGCCAAAAGTAGAAATTCAAATTTTAGGTTATTTAAGTGGGGGATTTAACTTGAGAAATTAAATCCCCCGCTCAACAAGCAAACCAGCAAAATGTACTATTTAGCTCTAAAATGTTCTCAAGCAAAAATTGATTCTGTTGGCTATTCCAGATACGGATCTTCATACAGAGGGAGCTACTGACACAAATAGACATATATACTTTATTACCTTTATCCCGTTACCGGGCTTTCTAGAAGTAGTTACACGTAAACAACATAAAAAATACAAATGTTATAGTACTTTCACATACAAAAAATAAATGCGCGACTCTATTTAGAAATGAATTAATTCAAGAGCTTATTTTATATAGAGCCTCAAGTCTGAGAACATCGAGATCATCGCTGATATTTTTACACAATTGATACGATGGCCGTCAAAGAGTTTCTCTTGGCAAAACGAAAGTCCACGTGTAAAATGTTAAAAACTTTTTAAGAACATCCGAAGCTGAAACTTTGGAAAGAAAAACACTCTTTTTGTAAGAACGTCAAATTTTTGGGCTGGCCGAAGCTGAATATCTCAAATATTCGAGGGATTTTAGTTTAACTTCAAATGTTCTGCAAATCGTTTTAGAATATAAACAAACGTGTGTGTATCTTAAAGGATACGAGCTTCGATATTTGATAGACAAGGATGAGCTAGACAGAAGAAAACTAAAACTGAAAATAACGAGCCCTCAGCCGCAAACTGTTCTTAGAAAATTTCAATGTGTTTTACTCTGGTTACAAACATTATGTTGTGCTGTCGACTATTTATTCAGTGATTCCACCATTTTGTGCCATAACGTATTTAAACTAAGAAAACAGTCTTCTTCCTTTTCTCAGCCTTGGTTGTGTTTTAAGCGTGCCATTTTTAGCCTAACATTC
>JAOBAT010074057.1:0-10078 GCA_026413305.1 Hydrozoanthus tunicans | reverse complement strand
TTAAACTAAGAAAACAGTCTTCTTCCTTTTCTCAGCCTTGGTTGTGTTTTAAGCGTGCCATTTTTAGCCTAACATTCACAAAAAAAAGGGTTTCCGAAAACCCAGCTTCAGCTAAAAACTAAACTTCCTGTAAAAATTATAGAATAAGCATGTGTATATACTGATTTTTTAAACACCGGTTGAGCTGATTCAAAGTCTAGATTTTTGCAAATGTTCTAGCAAGGGCTTTTATTACTTGCTCACCTGTTTATGATCACCTCAACAGTTTCGCCTTCACAACAACTACTTTTAAATTGATTTTTTCTCTTCCACTAGCAATCAACACGTGTGCTTTCCCTTTGAACTGATTGGAGTTCTTCTCAACAGAAGAATTTTAAAACTGTTTGGTGCTTATGTTATCTAGATATTTGAACAACAGCTTTATATCAGACGCCAAACAGTATGAAGGGCAGCTGTTGCCAAAATTCCACAAACTGTTTTCAATAAGAACAAGAAAACTAAAATAGTCCTTCACCTGTTTCGACAGCGCGTTCCAATTTCCAGATTAAGAGCAACATGCCACGACGTCATTTATTATAAAACAACAACCTAAAGGTTTATATTTTTTGGCGACAGTCTAAATCTAAAGCATTTTTTGGTTTAGTTGCTATAATATCAAACTTTTTGATTTTCTTTAGTTTCTTTAATTGTTAAAAAACTGTTACGAGGCATTCGGTCACAAATTGTATTATGTTAATGTTTTCTCGTTATGAATATAATTTGGCTGACTACAAAACTGGATCATTTTGTGTGGAGTTTTTCCAAGCGTTATCTGTTCCTGTTCAGTAACTCAATTTAGTTTCTTCTTTTTTTGGTTTATTTTGGTTTTGGTATACCTCGTGTTTTTCAGACTTAGAAGTGTGCTGACAAAGTGTTATAACATTTTTTATAGGATATGTCTAAAGTCAAATGCTATTGGGTGAAAACAGTTATCAATATAACTGATATAAAAGGATTAGAAATAATGATACGTATAATAGTAATGATTGTATTAATAATAATAGTTTCAAGGTATCTGAAAAGTCTCAAATAATAATTATTGGCCATGGTTCGTTAAGCGAAACCAAAAACCTGAAACAACACTAAGAACTACAATTAGCTCTAACCACTAAGAGAAAAAAGACGTAACATTTATAATTAACATACAAGATGCACAGACTAAAATAGGAAGTTATATCTTCAAGTACTTATTTGTAGAGGATAACAAATTTTTGTTTGCCAAAACGGATCTCTATACGGATGCATATAGTTTTTACTAGGTTGTCAATGGCGCTTTTTGTTTTTTACAAACTAAGAAGGCTGAATGAACTTAGTTCCTCGTGGCTGGCAATTTAGGCAAACGCACGTGGTGATTATGGTAATTATTACACAAGCAAGCGGTATTTTAGTCAATAAATTCGTAAAATAGATCGCGACGCTCAATGTTTTGACACTGCTGAGTGTTTCATACAGAACAGATGGTTTCCTTTTTTCTTCGTCACTTAAGATTTACAATCTAGGTTACACGATACAGTTTTTGCCTGTGGTAACAGTTTAAAGTATATTCAGTTGATGGGAACTTATTATAAATTGATGCCGGAAAGCCTTAAGACACACTTTATGTCACTATGCGAACCCTTAACACCCGTTTTCACACTTACCTGTGTCCCTTGACTTTTTTACTAAATGCTTGTTCTTTTTTGCCGCTTTTAGTTTCGCAAAACAAGAAAGAAACATGGTGAAAAAAAACTGGACTCGTGGGAAGTGGTTGTAATGCTTGTTGGAATCGAAAGAAATTTCCAATTTATAATAACTGTCTCCGATCCGCCCCCGCTCAGCAGCAGTTGTTGATGTGTAGGAGTTGTAGCCAAGATGGATAAAAACAAAGCAACCAGATTTAGCAAATCAAATCTCGCATTGTGCTTGCTTTTACTCTTTTTAAAAGCTTTCGAAAAAAAAATTCTAATGGAAATCTTAGACCTGAAATTTTTCGGAATCAATATTGCTAAAATAGTTAAAACATACTTTTATATTTAAAGATAACAAGGTACTAAATAGTTTTGTTATTTGTTTTCAAGCTTTGGTTGTTAAAGTTTACACTTTTTAAGTTTATGTTCAACGGACCACAAGCCAAGAATTGCTGTATTATAAAGTAAAAGTATTTTACCTACTTAATCCGCAGATACATGCAGTGAGACTAGTACTTTTGTTCAATTTCATCCGAGTAACCACGATTGATTCTAAAAGTATGTCACACCTTAAAAACTAAGAAAAGTCTCCTTAAAACCCTCCTACAAAAGTATGCAAATGTTGAATATAAATTTAACACCATCGTTTTAATTTGAGTACTTTAAACGTAATGATAAAAAAAGAAAATTCTAGATATTGCTTTTGACGGATTTCTAGTAAAAATGTGATAACATTATTTATTTACTTGCTATTTCTTGGAAGAACGATGTATTGCAAGCTTGAATATTTCTCAGCGCCAGAAAGCTTATATATAATTAATTCTTTCCGCGATAAGCTAGACTCACGGATCGGAATATTGCGCGAAAATGTAAAAATTATTCTCACATCTAAGATCTAATCCTCTAATCGGTTGTCGTTTTTCGTTTGAAAACGTTCTTTTTTCGGTTGTTGCTTGTTTTGACTTGCAAGAATCTGTACAAGTAAACGTCAATTGGAGATTAAAAGAAATGACAGAAATGTCTTCTTTATACTGGTCAACAATCAAAAGAAACTTTATTCATAGAAAGAGACTTGGTTTAGGTAATTGAAACCTAGCAAAAGTCCTTGGTCATTAGTTTCATCTTACTTTACATAAACAATTTTAATGCTTTTCTTAGGTTTTTATTACCTTTTAAGCTCAGGAAGATTGATCGATTTTGAAAACACTCTAAGAATGAAAAATACCATTCTACCCAGATATTAACGAGTCCAAGTGGAATGTCAGTCTTGTAAATTTAATTCTTTGCTGGGCAATAAAACTGACGTAGTTGATTATCTTTCCATGTCTTCGGCTCATGTTAAGACACTAGTTTTGTACATGTATTCTCAGTTTCTTAGACTTTGCATACTTTGCGGCGATAAAACTTCAGAGTCAAGTATGTATATTTCTTAATGTTGTTTTCTTTCTATCGTGTTTTTACGATCAAAGGTAGCAAGAAAATTTTGTTTAGAAAAAGAATTAGACAAAATATAAAGCTCACAGTAGACATTCGTCCTTCGAATCATCTGTTTCGATCAGTGGTGAAAGAATCCCAATCATTTCACATCTACCATCCTAAAAGCTTGCTTGCTTGTCATCAAAGTGCTGTAATTTCTTAAGCTTTCAATTAGCTCAATGTTCAAATGTTACAAATCTAACGCACTAGTTTAGCAGAAGTAAGTGGGCAAACACCTTCAAATTCTACCCTAACAATGAATTTGTCCCGTTTATCAATACCGATAAAGAAATAATTAAACAAGGATATCTGGGTAAATTTGTTAAACAATAAATAAAACAGGAGACAAGTTTGGTTGTACCGCCTCCAATTTGCTTTACTGTTTTCAGTCTTAAATATAAAACTCACGTCACTTTACGTTCACGTCCATTAAATAGAACTTCTATCTTTTTTATTTCTTTCTGCGTTTTATTGCTTGTTTTAGGCTAAAATGTTCTTAAAACTGTACATATACATGATATAAACGATGGTGTCAGTCATGTCCTTGTATTTATACGTATTTTGGCAGAATAAATAGGATATCAAATGAATACTGTACATAGTGCGGTAAAATCGGTATAAACCTGAGCGATGCTACCGTTTTGCTGAAATCTTAGATGAAGCCGTCCCATTCAGACGGCAGGTACCTCACCACCGTCAATCCGGAACCTGTTAGCAGTTTCTTAACGGTTTTCGCTTGCAGACATTAGAAAAACAAAATTATCATCAAAATAGCTGTCGATTCAGTTACTATATTATAAAAACTCCGTTCTTTCCATAGCAAGAAAACATGCAACAAACGAAGCGTGCATGTTTCAGTACACAGTGCAGTTGAAAGTGAGAGACCGTTAAGAAAAAATAAGCACAATATCTGATCCAAACGTTTTGACTTCATCAATGCTAAGTGCACCAAACTGCACAGTGTCAATTTGATCTCGGCAACCAAGCCACCTTGGTGGACATGCAGTATATGTACTGCAGCCTAAAGCGCTAGCGTCGTTAAAGATAACTGCAAATCACAGGAAACACAGCTGAAACAAACCTTAAATGTTAACCTCCAGCACGCAAGACATCACTCAAGCGGCCCTAAACAATAGACAGGCGCAATTCAGTGGTGCACACGTTTTAAGACTCATAGCATGGTGTTAGCAGCATAAGTCAAATATGCTTGAACGAGAGCAGCCTGTTGTATCTTCTTACCTCTTGTCACGCCTTTCAAAATCAAGATAAGGTAAGAAGAGGAGGACTGGTGTGCGTCTCTACACAAAGGAAATGATAATTACCTTTATAAGAAAAAGGAATTAAGATATCGTAATCCGCTACCCACAACTAGAACACTGAATAGCCGGGTTAAAATACTGGGGAGGAATAACGACAGTTGGTTATTGCTTGGAACAGTCTATCATGCTGAAAAAAAATATCAAGATTGGCTGCAGTCCTAATCGCATAAGTTCTCAGCGATATCTCTATCCTTGTTGATAGCATTTGGCAATGACTGGTGGTACTTAAAATCGATTGTCTGTTAGAAAATACATGGGCACCTTGAAACCCTTCACTCTATGCCAGTTAATAACAAAACCTACAAGAATCACAAGAAACTTGATAACCTTGTTGGATTATATTACCATGATTCTATACCCACATTTACACAGTTACATGCACTAATATCTTACTATTCCCGTCAATCAGAAATCATAAGGAACTCTGCAGGCGTCAATGTACGAGTCTCTCAGTACGCTCAAAGATAAAAAATGCAACGTTATGAACGGAACTTTGACGAGTTAGCATTTCCTAAAGACTTATCCATTCTACCTTTTGGAACTGCTTATATTTACGCACCTAAGGATTTTGAAGATAAAGTCATTGCACTAAATTACCTGGTTAACGTCTGTTTGGAGAGATATCTCGCCACCCCTCCTCTTCAGAAGAAACAAGCTAACCCACGGATGAAGAACAATCTCAGTATACGATTCCTTCAACAGATACGTAAGTCCCAGTGCCACGCTGTTCAGCGCTAGCAAAACCGTTAAAGCCTACAGGGAGATAATGAACAACCTTAAGGGTGCAGTTAAAATTCCCATGACATGAAATATTTTGTAAAGTAACTACATAGACCTTTCTAACTGAAGAACAGCGGTGAAAAGTTTGTTCAAAATCTATTATGGTTCTCGAGATATTTACATAATTGTTTTCAACTGATAACGTCAGTTGCTGGATAGTCAAACTTTCAACTTTTTGAATACTGTTTCCTTTGCACGAAAGTTAGTAACTATGCTGAAAATACCTCGAGATACATCATCCGCTCAAGTTATGGATTGCCCAGCAGATTTCCGAAAAATTGAAAATTTGCCTATCCAACAACTGACGTCATCAGTTGAAAACATTAATTGTTATGCACCTATCAATGTAAAGCCCGGGAGGGGGGGATGGATTTCCAACATTGCTTTAACAAAGTCTAACTCCTCTGCTTCCAAACCTATCTCGCCGGTCTTCCCTACAGTCAGGAGTATCAGAAACGTTGTCCTATGTGTTTGAAAAGCATGGGAGTCAAGTTGTATCACAAGCCAGCCCGTCGACTCATTTAGCTCTACCGCGAATTTCAGTCAAGTAGCCAACCGAAAAGCAAACTTTATCGCTGTATGATTGAATTATTTGCAACAGCTTATCATCATAAATAATTGTTCTTCACATTTTCTCATGCAGCTTCAGACTGTGTTCTTAATTTGTTAACGGTATAACCTCGCTTTATTTACCATCGCCTTGAGATCTCGTTTTTTTTTCAATACGTGTTATATAATGATATGCAGTCATATGTAAATTTAAACACGTCCATATACTACCTGCCTCGATTAGCTTCGCTAAACGCAGGTAGTTTCCGATGTAATATTGTTCTGTAATTTATTAAAAGAGTTGTTGTTGTTGTAAATTTTTGCGATTTTCAGCCTCATGTTCCTTTATAAAAAGGTTCACATAAAATAAAAAGATTGTTGTTTAAAACGAGTTTTTCAGTGTTGTAATACCTTGCTAACTTGAGTTAAAAATGTTTTGAAAAACATAAATATTAATTTTATAATACTACATACACACTTTTCCAACTAACTACGTCATGCCTAAAAGTCTTTATATTTTTCTTAGTTCATGTCATGCCTAAAAGTCTTTATATTTTTCTTAGTTCATGTTCACAGTTGTCAGCATTTTCTGATATTTAAATCATGACAACAAATAATAGAACGTGTAAATATTTTAGCAATCGCAGTCTACCACTTGTGATTCCATAATGTCTTTCAGTATTAACTATTATATCTTTTATGCAATTTACCCCACTCAACGCTGCATATAATAACAGCCGCACCGGTTTCCATAATACAATGGCATCTAAGTACGTTAATTATGACATAAATATGCATGTATGTTATTTGTTAAGTATGAAATGACTTAATAATGACTTAAAAAGTGCTCATTTTAAAAAGATATGTCTCGTAAGCTGATTTTGAGATTGACAAAAGAACACCTACTCATAGAATTACTGCTGAGCGTGAAAAGTTTATGAAAAAGAGACAACTCTAAAACACTACTTGTAGCTATCGAAATAAAGCGTGGACATACTCTGTGCGAAAACTGTAATTTTATGTAAAGTCTAGCAGAAATTTAAAAGGCAAAGCTCATGTTAGACACCAAAGAAGGTCAGCAAGACTAACATCACCCAAAATGAGAATAAATTAAGGACAGTTTGAGACGGAAATGCGTTTGGTGAAAAAAAACATGTGTTTTTCGAGGGAAAGCCGGACATTCATAAAATATTTTTTCTTATAGATAACAACCTTTTTATAGAAACTCAAAGATGAAAATCGCCAAAAATCTAAGAACATGTTAAAAACATGCTTAGGCTCTGAAAAGGTGAAGAAGTTGGAAATCAGTCAAAAGTTCATACCAAAAGTACTTGCTTTTGCATCAACTTGAAGGGTCTTTCTCACCTATCAGTTGCTAGAAATGTTCACCATAGAACCGCGAAGAAATGAACTATTTTTGTACAGGGAAAATGTCGCGACAGCAATTACTCTGCCAAAGTGCGCGACAAAGGATGGTAAAACCCCAAAAATGTTATTGCTTTATCTAAGTCACGTTCTATTGTCTAGTGATCCGAGTCGAATTCTATGGAATTCATCTAAATCACAAAAGGAACACCTCTTTATTAAAATAATTTATCTCTCATATATCACTATAAACATTTGTGCGATCAGTGTTCATTAATCAAAAATTTTAAGTTACTAAAACATCGGAGTTGACAAAAGACTTGAAAACTGTCAAAGCAGATATAAAAGTTTCCCAAATTTTCGAACTGCTGGCCAAGGGACTTATGACAAAAGGCCAGGATTTTACAAGCAACAATGCGTTGTTTATTATATATCCAATGAGGCATAATGATTAATTATATTTTGCCTACTTAAACTCACTGTCTAGTTTTCGTCCTAAATTCAATTGCAGTTTTAATATGAATATTCGCATACTTTTGGCTTCGGATTTTGAGTATTTGACTATATATTTTCACCTCGGAATATGAATGTTAGACCAGCCAGACCAGGGAATATGAATATTTGAGATTATTTGCCCCTGGAATATGAATAATGGGAAAATATTCCGAAGAGAATACGAATATTCTGGTTTGAAATATTCCGTTTCATCCCCCGAATCTAAATTCTCTAACGGGAACGCCAAATCTGTGGTTCCAAATTAGTTTTGTAATCAAATGGGTTTACTTTTTTCTATTCATTTGATTATGAAGTCAAGATTAGGGAGTCGTAAGCGGTCGTATTTTCGTTTATCGTTATCTTTTTCTTCTGGGCCATTCTTTTACTGATAATTTTCTTTTCGTTATATAGTCTTATTATAGATAAGAGTGTTTGTTTGCGCACAGGCGTCCCAGACACAAAATCAGTGTGGATTTGAATACAAATAGTAAATATAAATACAGTATTCGTATGGAACCACGAGCGAAGTGAAATTGAAAATGCAGTTTTAAACAAGTTTTACTAACCTTGGTCTGATGTTGTTTTTGGTAGTTTGTGGATCCTTTCTAGCTGTTTTTTCGGCTTCTAAACAATTTTAGTGCCCTTTGGGTTCACCGGTGTAAAGAGAAAAGCCGGCACCAAATATTTTAATAGGAGCAGTATGATTTATTTTCTGAAGTAGCCTGCTTGCAGGCGAGACCCCAGATGGCGGTAAGTCGTGCTGTATAAGTTTTCCGCGTGGAGAAGAGGTTACTTTTCCAAAGCTCTTCAAATACTCAGCACCTCTGGGCTTGGTACGGTGCATCGCGTGGTGTCGAGGCGACTGTTTCCCTACCCCTCTCCTGCAAGGTCTATTGTAAACTCAACTGCACACCTCTCCCCCGCCCCCTCTCACACGTGATAGTAGTTGGATGACGAAGTCAATATGGACGCTCTTGTTGGTAAAGGCACAAAGAGAAAACACTTCCAAAGTGAGAATGGAAGCGAAAAGAAGTTGGTAAGAACTGTCTGTAAAATCGTCATGTAATCTTTTTAGACTGATGACCAATTAGAAAGCAAAAATAACAGTACTGCACTTAAAGAATTGCACAAAGAAGACACGATTTATGTTAATATTCGATTCTCGTTCTTCGTAAAATATATCCTTTGTTATTGAGCGTTTTGCCCTTCTCAATTTTGTGAAGAAGGTATGTGAAGATGAGATAAAGAAAATGAAGCGATAGAGGATTCAATGTCATACGAATATCAGTGTTTGTCTCACTCAGCAGAAAGAAAATGGCGAAGAAAATACATCCATCGTGTTTACTCTGAAGGAAGAGGTCGGCGCGCTTGCAAGGGCCCTGAAACTATTTGAGGTTTGTACAGATTTCAAATATGTAGGAGGACCTTTTATTTAATTTGTAATTCCAAAACTTCCATTGCTGTCCTCAGTAAGCGTACAGAATTTAAACACGTAGCTGTAATGCCTGTATTACCTAAAAGCTAACTCTATTAGATTAAAAGAATTATTCTATCTTTCAGCCCGAAAAATGATATTCGATCGCTCTTGCTGGTAAATTCTGTCATCTAAGATTCAATCTTTTCCTGTTTTTCAGTTTTGGAGAATTTCATATTTTAGTAATTTTGACCTCGTCTAATCAAATCCTACATTTTTGACTTAACTGTATTGTTGCCACTTGAAAACATTTTCAGGTTTACTGTATAAACAGTTAAAAGAGCAAATATTGAAATATTTTCTATAACTATATACCTGCTGTACAACACAAATACCAAGGCTACTGATATTGTGTGATGGTTCGTTCAACACAGTTATTGGTAGAAAATTGCATCCGATTGCATCTTTCGCACATAAATTATTCTTACAAAAAACATATTGTATCAGTCAGTAAAATTGGTAAAACCTTGTGACAGTTGTCATTGTAGTTCTTTATAATGCAATGTATTTTCACAGTAATTCATTGCCCAAAACATCACAAAGTAAAACAAGAGGTGAAAACCATTGGATACGTCATAGCTAGAATTTTTTACCCTTGAGCTCTCCAACCCACAATCGTAATTTTCAGTGGCGTTTGGATGTGTGAATTTGGTAATAAATGTGTTTTCTAAGATCTGTAGTAGCTTAAAAAAAATATCCATCAAAAAAAAAGTCTTGGAAAAAAAATCTGAAAGTGGAAAGTTGACTTGAACATGCAACATTAATATTTTGGGCTTAACCACTCAACCACAACTTCTTTCACGCCCTAAGGAATTATTTTGTCAACATCTAAATTCACCTTACAGTAAACAAAAGAAAACAAGCTGGTTAGTGCTGAGAATATGAAATTTGATCATCCACCAAAAACTCTTGAA
>JAOBAT010074046.1:0-21068 GCA_026413305.1 Hydrozoanthus tunicans | reverse complement strand
TTCTGTAGTGTTAAGCGGATGAGAGTCTTTGACTCCCCCTGGACAGGACACTAATCTATCGCAGGTTAGCTCCCAGCTTACAGCTGAGTTGAGTGACTGGAACAAGTCAGGTAAAGAAGGACACAACACAGTGGTCTGGCCAGGGCTCGAACTCGTGACCCTAGGATTACGAGTCGAACACGCTAACCGCTCGGCCACTGCGCCGCCGACTGTGGTCCCCCGAGCTATAATCCCTTTAAACCACAAAAAGTTGCCATTTTTTTACAGTTTTATTTGTATTAAACACTAACTCCTAACTTTCCCGCTATGATATTTTCCGAAGTATTTACTCAGTTTGAACTTATAAAACAACTATATAAATGTTTAAAAACATTGAATTACACGGTGACGCGATTGCACGCGTTTTCAGTCAGAATTTGAAACAACCGGTTCAATGGAGTAATTATGTACTTCTAGTGAAGATACGTTCTTGAGAGCTGATGAACTCAAGTTTTTGTTCGAAGCGCCTTGCAGATCAAAGATATACATCCCTTTGTTAATTAAGCATTTACAAAAGTGCACAGTTGAGAACTGTAAGTACAATATACTATTATGAGCAGATTTCTTGGACTGTATATGTGATAAATTTTAAACAAAGTTTTATACAGTTTAGTTTTTTCGTAATGTCGCCTGATCATGAAGAGTGCATAGCTTTTCATCTATGTCTTATAGTTAAATTTGTTCAGTTTTATTATAAAGCAACGAGTGCACTTTTATAGAGCTATTGTACCATCGCTTTCAGAAGTTATTAAGTGAGAAACCGACCCTAACTATTATTATAAATTTCTTTTACTCACTCACATTTTGTTTTTCAATTTAGATAATAATGTTGTCGCGTTAACATTGCATGTTTTTGTTTTAAACGTAGATAAGTGTTGGGTGGGTGTTGCAATTAAGAAAGTATGCCATAACGGTTTTGCCAGACTTTTCACGGAATTTAATTTCCTGTCTTTGCAGGCAGCTGCAGAAAGATGAAACCAACCTTTTTGCAAAGTGCAGAGATTCGCAGTTTCGCCTCAGGCTGTGAAGAGATACTCGGTGTGAGATCATTTACGGCGCGTTACATTGAACTTTACATAGCTACTTGTAACAACCTATAACAAGCATTTGTTAGATTAAGTGTTGGTCTTAATATCAACATTACCAAAACATAAATTAAACAACGTGCCGTGTGTTTAAATTATTTAACTGAAGAAGTAACATTGAAATGATTATCATGAAAACTAAACATATCAGGTTCTTGTTTTCCCATCGGCTTCGCGCAGTTAACAGTGTATACACATTTTTTTAACATGGATGCATGGGATGGGGCATTGCTTGTGTCAGAAACGCAAATTCATTCGGTTATTGTTAATTTAAATATTAACTCGGTCTTAGATGGAATAACTGGCCCTAAATACTTATGATACATGATGAAATTGAACAAGAAAAACTCTTATACTTGTTCTGTTTTGCGGACGTACGCGTTACTTCTTCGATTCGTCGGACACACGAGAATACCAAAGGTAACGTTTGAGTCACGTTAGTAGATCATGCAGAAACTCTTCCATTCAGCACCCCTTTGGTTGATAACCATATCAGATAAAAGTAACGATTAGATGGAAAATAATGTGATAGTTTCTATTTTTGTTTTATTGCACTCTGTTTAATGAAATTTCTCGCAATCTTTTTAATTTGACTTCATTCCTTTAGCAATTACAAAAACACTTACAGGTGTCTCAAACTTTCATATAGTCAGAATTAACAGTAGCATTTGGGTTGTTTTGGTTGTTTTTAATCTATTAAAAGGAAAAAAGAAGCTGATTTATTGTTCTTTGAGTGCTTTTGTTGGTCTGTATTTGTTTGGCAACAGAACTGTCAACAATATAGAAGGAAAGATAATCCGAATACGGACAACATAGAGAACTGTCAACCGTACGCTGAATTTAGATAACGCTTCCCATGTCTTTTCACACGTGGGCGAGTTTTAAAGTATAACTGAAAGTTTTTCCTGTTGGTATGACAGCAGGCGAGCACGAGCACTATGTAAACAGTTTATGTGTGTTTGAAACCTAACTAGAAAACACGAGAAATGAAAAAAAAAATTTAGTACCAAACTAAATAAATGAAAGAGCCCTCGATAGTGCAAAAGCCACAACTGACAATTCTAATCAGTGTTCATGGAAGAAGTAATCCTTGATGACATTACATTTTGCATCGAAAATGGAAATAGATATCGATCAATTGTCCGCTTATCGTGTGATCGTTTTGAAGTCCGACGCCTGAGGTCAAAAACCGTCAAACTTGTTTTTTTCTCGACCAGATTTTTTTATCAAGACTTTAAATGCGTAGGACCGAGCAGTCGGCCATGCATCTTAACTTAAGTGTAATACAGTTGTATAAAACTGTGTTTAAAAGCGCTTTTTTCACCCAGGCTAGGGGCTACTAAAGTGTACAGTGCAAATACAAAACTGCAGCTTCACTTAGTTTTGTTATTTGTTAAAACTCTGTTCAGAAATTTTTGGATATCGTTAA
The DNA here is from genome assembly GCA_026413305.1 of Hydrozoanthus tunicans. Taxonomy (NCBI): domain Eukaryota; kingdom Metazoa; phylum Cnidaria; class Anthozoa; order Zoantharia; family Hydrozoanthidae; genus Hydrozoanthus; species Hydrozoanthus tunicans. Next base: position 18,515 of record JAOBAT010074046.1, on the reverse strand, counting down.
ATAACACCGTACTTGGTATCTGTAACAATTAAAAAAACCATGCCGATTCGTTGATATCAAATGAGAAAAGAGCTCAGTTTCTCCTCAGGAAATTAAATATATTGAGGTATGTGTACTTTTACTTTCAATTATACCGATCTTTTTTGTTACCTTGATTCCAGACAAATGATTATTAATTGCGGCGCCGAGACAAATTGCAGCATCGGCTTTTGCTCTGTTTAACTCTGGATTTATATTGTCTCAAAAGCGGAAATTGTGTACGAGCTTCATCAAAGTTTATTTGAGCACTAAATTGATTACGAATCTAAAATATTTCGTCTTATTTGAAGATGTTTATGTGTTGGCGAGATCGGACCACAAACAACGCTTTCAAACGCACTTAATCAGTATGCGAAGGATTCGAACGAGAATCTTCCTGATCAGAAATAATAACTTAATAAGTATTTAGGTAAGAGCTAGCTGTTCAAACTGTAAAGATAATTGTCCTCCTAGATTCTTAGTTTCTCGCGTGCCTATCATGGTCTTTTATGTTTTGTAAGAAGGCTTTTGTTTGTTGCTTCTTAGAATTAAAAAAAAAAACAATCAGTCGAATCAACATAAATAAGGAATGGGATACACGAGTGCCTTCCACATGGTATTCAAATTAATTCGAAACCATGAAAATAATCGATGGTTTAGTGTGAAAGCCCACTCACTGCTAAGTCACTTCAGATGTTGCTAGCTGAGTTGATATATTCGCCGCGTCTTGTTTCTTGCAATGTTTCAATCAACTGTATCACACCATCGAATTTCTCGCTTGATGATTTTAAGCAATTACTGGATTCCAATTTACACCGTTTCAACCTAACACAAACAAAAACTGATCGCAGTAGTGTCATATTGTTTACACAAAGTTTAATCGCTTTCCACACCTCCGGTAAAGGGACCTAACAAATGAAGGTCTCGGCGAAACGCGCGCGTTAGGAGAAAAGCTCCATTCAACTCAAATAATTGCTTGCTTCACACGCATCGTGGTTATCTCGAAATTTTTTCTCACCCACGCTGAGCCAATTCTTTACTTTGCTCTCCCAGAGAAGTGAATCTGAAAGCGATTCTGACGGTGGAATTCCTTCCCGCAGTGCTTTTAGATGCAAACGAGGGATTGTTTGAATTGTGATATCACAGCTGTAGACATGGGTCTTGTTTACTTTACTAAACAAAAGTGACTCCGCTGCGTTATCTCGGATCAATGGATGGTTTAGTACCTTACACAAGACCCATTTGTGAACCGCATGCTTTTCGAGTGGAAAATAAACTACCCTTGCTTAATCATACAAATAAATCTCTTGTCACTCAAGAAAACTAGACAAGTGCTTCGGAGATTACCATAGTTCACGTGACTACGTGTTCGGTCACAAACGAACATATTTAAACCTCGTATTGGACCGAAATTGTTGACAGATGAGTTCGCAGCCGCAGCTACAATATAGACTCAGGATGTGAGAAGTACCATAATCGTTCGCACCTAATTCTCGACACGGAAAAGAACTTGAATTTGGTTGCGTTCGTTTGCCGTTGATCGATGCAGAAGAGTAGCGTGTGTCGGACCAATGTCTCTGTTACCGAAATTGTCAGTCAAGCTTGAGGAGCTTGAGTCTGGTAGTGTTTGTTTGCCGGTGTCCCGTCGAAGCTGTATTCGCTTCTCCTCTCAGCACAAAAACAACAGTGAATTCACAGTGCGACGTCAACAGAAAGCAGACCTGCCATTCGTGGCTTCGGCAGAGAAATATAATTCATTTGCATAGGCAAAGCGACCGAGATTGTTCACTCGCTTGCAGGAGAATCGAAGGAAGTAGCGCTAGCTACTCAATGCTTCGTCAAGAATATTGTTGCTTTAATGACAGAGTTCCACATGGTTTCTGCAAGACGATTTTTTATCTCCAATTGTTTCTGGATTTATACAAGATTGAGAACGCGATGGATATCTTTATTCGTCTTTTTATTTCTTCTGTTCGTGATATCGTTTGTACTAGCAAACGTTCGCAATATGAAATATTCACTGCGACTGTTCTCGACTGAACCATCTCTAAACTTGCAAAGTGACGCTCTAATGAAGGTTAACTATAAACTGGCATGGGTAAGTACAGACACAACTTCAAGTCAGAATTTACGTAGTAGCTTTATACAGGTTGCGAAAGGAGACGGACTTAATTCAAACCAAATGTCCATATTCGATGAGCCTAATAATAATAAAATTGATGAACAGTGGGAAAGTAATGAAAACACAAGAATTAAAGCGGACAATCGCGGTAAGCCTGGGAGAAAATTTGTGTTTGTATTTCGCTATTATGAACAACTTGGAATGACAACAAACAACCTTCTCGCTTTGGCCTCTTTTGGAAAGTACGAGAATCGTGAAGTTGTCGCACCGTTTGTGAATAACTCTCGAATGTCTGGTCTTCCTGGAGGTGTTAGTCATCACGTCAGAAAAAAGTTTGGAGTGAATTTTGCTCCGTTGAGTTATTACTATGACAGGAAACATTTCAACACGCTGCTAAAATCTCGAGGATACAGCACGTTTGCAGACCTGCAAGACTTTGCCACCAGTTGTAATAAGCGAATAAATGTTCTTGTACATTTTCTCTACCGTGATTCCAGTTCAATGCAAGATATGCAAAACTGGTATAATCTCGAAGAAAATGAAGTGAGGTTCGTTTACCGTCAGGCCAGAGCAAACTCGGGCTGGATACAGTGCCCTTTTGTGAAAAAGTCTAAACTGGCCCGTCAACTCGGGTTCAAAATCAGCCGCTATATATGCGTCGATCCAGAGATAATAAGGACGATGGACGAGTTGGAGAGAAAGGTTCTAAAACAATGTCCATGTTTAGGTATAGTATTGTGGAAAGGAAATGGGACAAATCGCGCTCATTTCCCTTTACATTCGTCAATCACAAACCCAATACAATTGTCAGACTTAAAATTTAACCCTGTTCTTCTTGAAAATGCCGCAAGATTCGTCAAGCAATATTTGGGAAAGAATTTTATTGCGGTGCATGTTCGCGCAGAAAGGCATTATCTGTGGAAGGGAATTAACGTGACGCTACGCTGTATGAGGAAACTTGTTAAGCGTGTTCAGGAAGCACAGACGAGGTTTCAAGTACCCAAAGTATTTTTAGCATCTGATTTGACGGATTATGGCTCCGACACGCTAATCAACGAGGGAACTGATAATGATAGAGCATTTCTTTTGAAGTATTTACACAAATCCTTGAATGGACCTGTGCGCTACATTCCTGCTGGGCTACTTTACGATACAGGATCCACTGCCATCGTTGAGATGCACATTCTCGCAGCTGGGTCTCGTCTGTTCACGCTGGGATCAGGCAATTTTCAAAATTGGGTTGTAGACTTGTTCCAGCAACGAAACGATGCTCGAAGAACGCACAGAATGTGTGAGATGAAATGAGTCTTACTCAAAGAGGGTGTTTTTTTTCCGTTCGTTTTTCTATCGTTTTAAAAACGTCGATAACTATTGCAGACACGTTTATTTATTACGCTAAAATACTGACCCCGCTCTTAAATCCAAATCCATGTATCTCGTGAACTCAGACTTCTAGAACCGATCCACGAATTTTGAGTCAGAATTTTTTGTTTCGCCCCGTCGCACGCACAAGACTCAGTTTTATAAAAAAAAAAACATACAAGTATAGGACTGTTCAAAACGTTTTTTGGCTTTCAATATTTCTAATTCTATTCGTTACTGTTCACCATTACCATTGTGCCACTGAATAAACCCCTCATTGCAGTTGAAGTGAACCTTAGTTAATTCCATTTCACATCTTTGAGGTGTAACAACATCACGTACTCCATAAATTTCACTGGTTTAATTAGCTTAAAACGTTAGACATTTTCAGTTTTTTTGGCAGAGGCATATTCAAGTTTCTGTTCTAAAACGAAATCTCTTTGTTTTCTTCTTTTAGTTTCGACTTAATGCTTATTTTTCCAGAAAGGGTGGGCTTCAAAACATACTAGATGAGATTGGGACGAGGAAGAAAAAAAATATTAGTTTATGATTTGATCAAGAGCCCGAGGTCAAGTAGCCGGTCATTTCGGCGATAATTTATTGGCCATAAATAAAAGACAAGACTTTTTTACGGTATTTAAAAAATTCTCAAGGACGATAATTCAAAACCTGTTAGGCAAAGCCTTCGACAGAGCTACAAGCTTAACTTTTCCTCATTTTCTTCTTTGTTTTCTGAAAGTGATAGAGCCTAGTTTGAACAGGTTTGAAAGAAATTTCCTGTAAGTTGTATCAGATTTGTATACAGATGGGATGGGATATCTGACTTATCACAGTAAAGTCACCGTATAATAAAAAAGCCAATCTGTTAAGAAAGATCAAAAGCTATTTATTTTCGCTATTTAAGAATCGATAAAGTTTCATTTAAGAAATTAAACGTTTCTCTATTACTGCTGAGGATAACTAGGGTAGCGCGTGCGCCCGAAGCTCTTTGTAAGTCCATACCATAAAATAGAATAAATATTTCATGTTGAAAAGATGTGATGTAGTATCAGTGATTTCGAGTGTTGTAATAAAAAAATGATATTGCTTGTACGAATAAGTTAGGCCACGGTATTAGATGAATGTTTAGTTTATAAGTTTGTCAATTTAATTGCAGTCTAGAATGACTCTTGCTGTCGGGAAAGCTTTAAATCTAATCTAGCTTCAGACAGCAATATGAAGTGCAGTAGCTCGTCCCGATCGTATTTACAATACTTATATACAGGTTTATACATTGCAATTAATAATGCCCTTGAGCTTTGATGAATACGATAGCAATTTTATAACATTGTCGGATATATAAGTTTGCGAAAGCTTAAAAGTGTCTTGATATGGCCGAGAGAAAACACGAAAATTTGAACTGCTGGTTGTGTTAAGTGATTAAAAGTGAAATTATCGTACTGTTTTGAAGAAAGGAATACTTGCATTAAAAGCGGTTTCTAGATCTTCTTCTGTCTTGTTTTTAAAACCATTAACTTTATACTGAAAATTTCTCGGCATTCACTAAAACCATTTAGTTCTGAACAAACAATGTGTTTGAAGGACGTGATAATAGGGTGGTAGGCATTCGCTTTTTTTATTTTTAGCTGTTTAATGCTCTTAATTAAACGTTTTTCGAAACCGAAATGAACAAAGAGACAAAATAGCTGAGATAAGGAATAGCTCGTGCATCAAAACCAAAACTATAAGCTAAAACTATCTTTTGTAAACGAAATATCCAAATGGTTTATTTCTTTATTAAACAGATCTTTCAGCCAAAAGCCGTATGTTTATTGGCATTGTTTATTGGTTGAAAAAGTTGATCCCAGCCTGTCGGCTTTATCGGTTTATGACAGGAAATAATGAAGGAAGTTTCAGTCTTGAGCTGTGCTGTGAAGTGTGCCATCCATGGGTTGATTAAATTATACATTCGTATCAAGGAGAGGATTTGTTAGGATTAACCTTTGTTTCATTGGTCCAGTTGCCGTGATATTAAATGTTGTTCGCGATTCACTTCCAGCATCATTTTAAACGCGTTTCTTTAGGAGCTGGAAGCTGCTTGGTTCTTTTGCTGTCATTCAAAGAGAAATTGTTTTTAACATATTATCTATCATAATTTCGTTAAGAAAGCGGTAGACAAGTTACAACAGAAAAAACAAACCGACTTTGACAAAACATAAAAGCTGAACTAAAATTCAATGTTATATACTCACTTACTGAATAAATTGTGGCTTTATGGCGCTGTAGACTTACTAAGGTTAAGAAATTTGTAAGAATAGGTTCACCCGAATGCTTTACTTTTCTGTTTGGCTTTTTGCCTTTCTTGCGACACTAGGTAAGTCCGCCAAAATGATTGACCTGATCAAACATCGCAATTCTGACACTGGCACCAATTATAAACTAGAAAATACGTTTCTTGGCTTGTCATGCATGCGTGCATCAATTTTACTTTTTAGAAAGAAAAGCACGGGACGATGAATATAATTTCTAAACATTTTTCATTGAATAATCTTAAGTTTCGATTTAAACGATCAACAGAAACTTTTACCACAAAGGTTTCGGCTGAGTACAAACAGCACAATGGCTCGGATACCGAAAGTTTTCTGTTCAACGCATTGGCGCGTCATGTTGTGCTAACGAAAAACTGAACAGCTTTTTGCGCCGATAAATAGGATTCTTTAATTTCAGTTTTTAATCATTTGCTATTAAGTCAAAGTTGTCTATTAGAGAATACACAAAAATAGAGGTGAAGGCTCGATGCACTGTAAATATGATTAAAACTTGTGGACAGCTGAGTGGGGTTGATTCATATGATTGAATGGGAGAAAAGCAAGCTGTTTCACAATGGTTTGTCCGCGGGAACGCGAGTGCGTTTGGCTACCACTCACTGTGACTGATTGACAGTAGAATAAAACCACATTTTTTCTTATCTACAGCTTTGAAGCAAAAAGTTGAGGGGTACCTCACGAAAACAAGAGATCAACATGCTCAAAAGATTTCATTTATAGTGCGCGGGTGGGGCTCAGTGTCAAAAGCGAACGATTTATTTTCGTTTGGAAGTAATCTGTGATAAAAAAATATCATTTAGGAATTCTCCTGTCTTTGGTTTAAAATTTTCACTCAGAGTATTTGGTAACCTACATATATCAAATGGTCGCTTTTTGTGTGAATAAGATTTAATTTATTGGCATGAGAAGAATCGAGCCTCCTTGAACCATAAACAGCATAGAAAGGTAAGAATGTCTTCCTATTAGGTTGAGAAAACTGTTCGATCTAAAGAGATTACTTAAGGGTTCAGTAGAAAAAATTATCAAGAAAACTTAAATCGCTTTAGTAGTGAATCAGAAGATGCACTTTAAATGCACTGTTTCCAAAATAGTCAACAGACGCATGCAAATTATTGGATGAGCACATGCCGAGAGATTGCAATCAACTGCCATGTCGGTTTTGCCATTTAATTTCGGCCAAATCCATTTAAAGTTTGTTTTATTTACTAATGAAACAAATCTTAAAACACTGATCGATTTATCTATTTGATTATATGAGTAAGGAACTTATCCAGGAATGATGATATCTACCCGGGAAAAAAACAAAATTAGTTCTTCCCTTGAGTCGAAAATAACTCCATGCAATGTCTTGCTAGTTCAGTGTTTTTTTGCTTTAAAACACGAAACTTCGAATATGAAGATAAAATAAAGAATTCTGAATCAGAAAGCACCTTGTTACCCCGATATACAAATTGCTTTGATCAAAATTTTATTTATTAGATAAAAACAACTATATTTCAACGAACAGCGTTTGCGCTACTTAGAATCACAGGCAGCCTGCCGTAGATAGCAGTGACACGTCCATATCTAGCGTATTATATTAATTATGGCGTCATTTCTCGTTATAAACCCTAAATGTGAGTCACTAATACAAAACTTGGGATATTTTTCCATTTTACAAGGAACGACAATATCTATCCAAGTTAAATCACTGCTAAATTACACGCAATTTGGATATTTCTTCGATTCGGTTCTATCATAATAGTAAGGACTGTTTACGACTTACGGCGCGCTCAAATTTTTCTCCTAGCATTGAGCACCATTACCAGCATTTTTCATGATCGCCTCTTGTGTCCTTCACTAACTTTTCACTATACAACTATACATGCAACTTGGACTCTAATCAGTTACAAAAATTCGATTTATGTTCTAACAGGTGTAGCCATTAATGGCGTTCGAACTAAAAGCGAAAGTTCTACAGTTTACAGATTACTTCGACAATGTCGAGTCACTCGATTAGGCTTCTAGTAAAAGCTCCATCGTCTTTTACCTTTTATATAATATTTACTGTTTGACACAAATGACTCAACACAAAAAAATCTAGTAATGCTACAAATAAATTCTGATAACATAGCTGATTGGGTAAAGCTTGCTTATCTGTGGAAACGTGCTGTGAATGAAAACGATTTTGTCGCTATCGTCCAGATGAGAGCTGTGGGAAATTAAGAAATGAATAGGCCTTCATCAAATCCACAACCAAAACAATGAGAACTCGCTTCCTAGTTTGTTCATAATTCTTCTCAGTGTGGCTTAAAGCAACAGCTTAAGTCGTCTTATGTTTGTAACAGTTTTAGTAAGTTGAAACGCGTTAAAAAGGTGCTGTTAAAAACGGTTTCACCGTAAACTAAAAAATGCTCCAACTTTAAAACCACTGCTTGAAAACTTTCAAAGTAACCATAAATTTTCTTTCTCTTTGAAAATCTCCATTGCTTCAACAAATTCTGAAGTTTGTAACTTTGTTGAGGTTTTGTTACTTTGATTGTTAAAAATTTAGCAGGGCTCTGAAGGGTTATGGCCCGGTGCACAACAGAGAAAACAGCTTGGTTCGTTTCGTCGCCTGCAAAAACAGGACTTCCATTTTGCCTCTAATCGAGCAAGGGAAAACGGATCACCTCTCCTTCTTTCTGGGGCTCGCTCGATTAAAAGACAAAAGAAGACTTTGCTTGTAGGATATACAAGTTCATACAATACAAAGCTAAGCAAGATCTCCCATAACGTGCGCCAGCGGCTTTTTTTAGGGGAGACTAACTGTCAATCGAACGAGCCGCCTTTAGAGCGAAAAAAAAAACCAGGTCTTTCTTTTGTCCGCGCGTTTAACATGGCGACATCCTCTCCACAAAAAAAAAAAACAGCCGCTATACAGGCTAGTGCTCCCAGCTTTTCAACACCTGCTTGAAAAGTGTGCGTGGGATTGGGAGTCACAGTTCTTATCGATTGAGCCGAGCCGGTAAGAACTGTGACTCCCATCACGAGACCCCGGGTTCGACCCCCGGCTTTGTTGAGGGTTGCATGAACACTGCGGTGCAACGGAACGTACGCACAATCCATAACCCGTGCGAACCCTGTATTGACAATAGCTTACAATATTATTGGAAATTGTTTATTAGCTCTTTATATAAGATTAAACAATACTCTAAACCAAGAAGGATTCAACGTTATTCATACCGTCAATGAAGAAGCGAATCAACACAATGGAGGTTGCTTAAAGTTTAAACATCTTTATTATCAAGAACATGCATGAACCATGCACGAGAGAGCGTGTTGTTTAGCTTAAACGCACAGAAAAGGGTGTGTCTAGTCTACTTTAGAAGACGTTTGAAACTTTGTGGAGTAGCTTGTTTAAGTTAACAACAGTGTTTGTCTCCAGCACGCAGGTAACAGCATTACCTAAAGATCCAAATTAAGCAAAAAATATCCTTTCAATAGTGCGCGGGCTTATCTTAAGTAACACGAAGTAGCAATGAATACCCAAGGTGGATAAAACCTCAGGATAAAGGAATCGTTTAACTGCGACGTTCCACAATAGTGTTTGGGGTTCCAACTAACAGTATAATAAAAGCTTGTCTTCTCTCTTTCAAATTTCCTTTTTCCTCGAAAAGCCTCAACGGCAAACTTTACTCTTTGGGCAAGTGTCACTTTTGTACAACTTCTCCAAACTTGCGATGAGGTAATAAGCCATCACATTTCAATAACCTTGCACAGGTATGCTACTTCATCTTGTTTTCAGGACGACATAACCTTAACATAAATTTCAAATTACCGAACAACAAACTTATTGTCCTTGAAATACTTGTCTTTTACCAAAAAACCCAACTTGACTGGCATTTTATAACAAATACCTTAGACTTAAACGTATCTTTCTTTATGCTGGCTTCGGTTGACTGCCGATTTTCTATGCACCTTTACCGAACATTGCATTTTGTGAACACGAAATCTCACAAAATTGCAAATATATCCTTAAGATGAATCTGACTCAAACAACCAGACAACACTTCCTTAGACCTATACAGGTCTTTGGAACTTGTGAACGATCTTTATCGAGGCAAGTAGCTATGCAATTGAAAATGGGGCCCAAAGTGTTCAGAAGACCCACTCATCAAGAGTCATGCTCGCGAGTGCGTCCGCGGTAGCTGCTGTGTCAGCATCCTGATCTGGAAACGAAAACAACAACAACCTCAACAACGATAATGTCAATACCAACACTCTCAAGGACAACAAAAACAACGACTTAATACCACCAACAAATCAGTAGAGCAAGAAAAACGAAATCCATAAAGTTATTCAGAATAACACAGAAAGAGAAAAAGGTTAAAACTGCAAACAAATTTGATTGCAAATGGAACAAAAAAATACAACACTAAAATGCATAGTTTTACTTTTCTTAGGTGGTTGGAAAGTCTAACGAGTTTTACAACACAATTATAAAATAACGTCGAGGGCCTTGAGGTTAAAGAGAAAGGTAGGGCACAAAGCTAAAACATGAATGATCTATAATTAGTACACGATGACTTCCAAAAATTCTCAAAGTTTATGAGTCAACTACTCAAAAAAAAATTAAAGTTTAAAAAGTCGATTGCTTTTGCTACGTTGAGAGATTTAACCCAGAAGGATTAACTCGGGAATACTGCCACCTGTATTACATTCAAATTAATGCTATGTTTAGTTATCTACACACTTGAATACATAAGCCAAATGGCCTTAACGATGAATGTGTTTTATGAGTCATACCAATACTTCTGCTGTCCGCAGATTTCGTCGCAGGAAAAGATGAAGCTAACATTTCCGGGAGAGTTTCTTTGGTTTTTCGCTTTGCCTGTTGGAAAAAAGTTATCCTGTGAGTCACTGTCACACCCCTACTCAAAAAGCACAATCAACTGAATTCCCGAATTTCTGTCCGTAACAATATTACTTAGTTCTACATTGAAGTTAAACCCTTCTCAGGCGGTGGCCATTTTGGAATGCATTCTTGGTTTTGCGTGGTAATCTTCGTCACAGTTTCGATGCGGGGGTTTGACCCCGAAACAGTCAACGCGCGAGAAAGGCTAGTGCATCCAACCTATGGTCCTTGAACGGATGAAGAAAGGATATATTCAAACTTCTGAAGGCTCTACAGACCTACCTCTTGAATCTCCATAGCAAAACGATACCACAAGAAAGTCTCAAAAGAAATTAGAATTGTACGATGTTCACCAGATTCTGAACAATCAAGTCTGTTGTCATAAATGCTCCAAGCCGTAAGCTTTGGAGCTATAGTAAACTTCTACTGAAAAAAGTCTTCCATTTAAAGAAGAAGGTTCTTGAATATATGGGAAGGATCTGGAATTTTACCTTTACACGGACAGTAATAAAAAGCCAGAAAAAATTTAAAGCCCAACAGTACTTTTGGAGATCTAAGAACTTCGAAACTTGATCATATGGAAATGTAAAAAAGGGGAGTATAAGTATTAAATGTTATTATTACTATTGAAATCTTCCAATTAACGGACAGTTTACTACAACAGGACAAGTTTCAATTAAGTGTATGGAGTAGGACTTGGAAATCTTCCATTCAACGGACATTGTTCTACAATCAGGACAAATTTAAAACAACTGTATGGAGAAGGACCTCAAAATCTTCCATTGAGTGGATAGCAATCTACAATCTGGACTTATTTAAATCAAGTGTATGGAGTGGAGCTTCGGAAAAACGATACGAGGTTTTCGAAATGGCAAATCCTCCATCAGTATCTGTAAAATCGAGGTTATTTAACAATTGTTTTAAATTTTATTCAGAACCTATTTTTTGGCTTTGCAAACACTACAGTCAGTTTCCATATTTGGTGAGCTCCGAATACGAGCTGATAACCGAGATTGAATGAACAAATCGCGCGAATCGCAATAATCGAGATTGAAAATTTAATAATAGTATATATATATAATATACATAGTAACGGAAACTACGACAACGTACCTGTTTGAAAAACGCGTGACTCAACAATGAACTCGCTGATGGTCTGCAATTAAACCATAAATGTTGAATCTCTTAGAAACCTTTATTAACCAACACTTTATATTCACAAAATCAAAACAATATTGATACTTAAATCATACTCGCCTCTGATCATAATCTCTCTTGAGACACAAGTCGACTATCTGCATACACAAGGGCGAGAAGCATCACATTATTTGACACGAAAGGAAAACAATTATTCTGTAACAGTCATTTGTAGAAGGCTTATAGGTTGGTCTAGGTTCTCATGATTTTCTACACTCGAGTGAAAGCCATATCGAAGCAATAAAAGTGATACTGAATAGACAGGACTGTCCCCTCTTGGGAACTCGTTAGGGAGCCGTTAAGCAGTCTGCACAGCTGCAACTGCCCAAATAAGGGAATTATTTCTGCTCCTCACACACTACTACCAGGGCTTTCGAAACAAGAATACTGCTCATGGACAAATTTGGTTCTAAATCAGGACACCTGACCTGATGAAATACTGATGAGAATTTTCTTGAGTATCCCATCGGTGTTTCTTCTTTATTTACTGCAGTTGTTGAATTGCTGCTTTCGCCTAGACCTGAATCAGTGACTGTCGTTAAGGTGTTGGAGTTCGCTTCAGCTGATGCTGTATAGGTATCCGACAAACGAGGCAGCTGCATTCCGTTCAACTTCTCCAGTAACACCTTAAACAATTCAGACAAAGAGCTGCATTTATGGTGTAACGCAACATTTTATATGGGTACCAGAAGTTTTCACTGCCTATAATAATAATTACAATAAGACCAATGAAATACATAATATACAATACATATTGAAGCTAGAATATACTTAAAGAGAAAAAAAATGAAGAGATTTTGACGAAACTATATATCTACACAGCTCAGTAATCAAGGGAGACATGGTTTTGAGTCCCACTGGAGATGTGTTTATCACTATGCATATAAGGTGCTTGAATCAGTGCTGTCAGTACTACTCTATTTGGTATTTTATATGACAGTAACTGCATTTTGTGATGACCCTACCTCAGTTGCAGCCATTCCTGTGTATGGCACCATGCCGTGGGCAAGCTCAATACAGCTTATACCAACACTATAGATGTCCGCTCTGTTGTTATAGCCTTGCAAATTCTACACACAGAAAAAAGGTAATCAACAACAAAGTTGGCAAAACATTCAAGAGTGTAGGTGCATTACTGTACGACACCTGCAATTTTTCATCCAGCTTAGGAACCTCTCAATTATCATTACTTATAAACTCTACTTCCTGATCATGTTGAGTAACGCCTTCCTAGTTAGTAAAATTTTCAACTATAGGTATCAAGGATTATCAGTGAACTCTCTTTCTTAGAAAATATGATTATTGTAACTAAGGTTAAAAAACAATTATTCACTCAAGTTTTCATTTAACAATAATTTTTTTTCAGACATAAAGCTTTTGGCTTTACAACAGTCTGCGCAACCATTATAGTCTGCTAGCAGATAGTACAATTGTAATAAACTGTAATTAGGGTTAACTACCTGTTGAAGGATCTCTGGGGCCATCCAGGGAAGGGCATGTACAGCATGTGCAGGGAAATCATGAGCCACCTTTGGATTGCCATAACCCTGAGGAAGATAAATGGACTTCCGCAGGCCACCAAGACACACCCTTCCATTTGAGCTAACCAAGATATGACTTCCTTTAATGCTCCTGTCAGATAATCGGCCATAATTTTAAAAATACACTAATACTAAGAAAATGTAGTGCTATGAAGTGGAAGAACCAAGAGAGATCACTTTTTAAGATGACCAAAGAATGTTGAACACAAAAAAACTACCTTAATAAAGTGTAAGAGATTATTCAAGGAAGACAAAATGATACTTATTCAATTTCTCATGACTTCATCCATAACTAAATAAATTTCATGTAGATGGAAGAATGGCTTTTCTTTAATCTAACGCAAATCATGTATTATATACTGCCTTCTGAGTACAACCAAAAGACCAAAAGAACTCATTACACTTTATTTATCACAAGGAATGATGTAGAGCTGACATCTAGTCAATACCAACACTTGATGAAGACAAGCAGTAGCAGTTAAAATGTTGTGTTCTTTAGTTAAATTGTTCAAAACTATTGTTTTAAAAAACCTTAAACCTGTCTTTGGAAGGAAGATTTAAGAAAGTATTGTAACGGAGAGGATTAGTAATACTCTTGTATATTTTAGAGAACTTATTTACCTGTGAATAAATCCCAAGTTGTGAAAATAGTCCAATCCCTGAAGGGTTTCTTTGAGCAACAGTGCAATGAGAACCTCTGGCATACCGACTGGATAACACAGTTTCAGCAAGTCGCTGGCTGAGCCTATTGCAACAGTCATTAAAAAGAAAGTTTACCAACTTACATTTACAACAAATTCATAAAATGTCATCAACTATCACAATTTTCATCACAATCCTTATCATAACAAACAACGTGATCCTCACCAAAATACCCTTCACCATCATCCCCACCATGATAACCACCACCGTAATATAATAATCATTATTCTTGCATTGGCAAAAAATATCTCGGTTCTGATTGGATAACTGTGAATTCATAAATAGGTGCAATGTGGATGGTTGAAAGCATGATGGAAGTTGCTATTGACACGACACTTGCAAGTTCCATAATATCCATCAACATCATCATTTTAATAACTGTAAACACATCTGCATCAAGACAATTTCATCACCATCCCTATCACAGTCATCATTAGACACCTTAAGAGGCAAACCAGAAACCAAATAGTATCAGTAGTTGACGCATACTTGCACATGTCATACAGCTGCACTTCTGCATAATTATTTTTTTTCACACATGATTTTTTCAAATTGGAGCCCTTCCATCTACAAGACAATGCTGTCCTTCTCTCTACAGTGATTTCTACATCGGCAGATGGAAGGAAAATGTTTCAACAAAGACAAGTCCAGCAACATGACCAAGGTCAAAGCAGATAGTAAAAATTGGTTGAAACTCTGAAAATGTTGTTAGAAAAATCTTCACAGAAGAGAATTTTCAAATTTAAGTTTAATTTTTTTGTCATAGTGAAATTAATGTTACTGCAAATAAAATGTTGAACCCATTATTCCCAATTACAAGAGATAGACTAGTGACTTGTGCAACAGCTGGCTGAGAGTACTGACTGATGTTAAAAACACCACGGCAGATGATTGGCAACTGAACATGTGAAACCCTAGACTAGCTCAAACAGAACAAGTATTTTCATCAACTGCCATCATCTTCAAAATGATAACCATCATCATGAAAACAGCCACCATCATCATAAAATAACCATTGTCACCATGATAATAACTGTCATCATCATGATATTAATGATCACCATGATGATGATAACAGTCATAATAATAATAATCACAATCCTTATGTTAATAAGCATCAATAATCATGATAATAACCATTGATCATCAATCATCATGATAACAACTACCATCATATAAAAACCATCATCATCATAATAACAACCATCATCAAAATAATAGACCATCATTGTCATGATAATAATTGTCATCATGATAAAAACCATCATCACCATATATAATAACCATCATCATGATATTAAACCATCATCATGACAATAACCACCACAATAAATTAGCCCTCTATTTAATTTAAAACTCCACATGATGTTGGCCTCTAAAACAAGCCACTGTTTCAATCGTACAGACCACCTGGCAAGAAGTTCAACAGCCTAGTTTTGTTAAACCACAAAATAATTAATTATCTCTTCTATCTCTCAGTCCAGTCCTGATGGGTTGATCTTACCGTATGTCATGTATGGCATGACCAGCCACAGTTCTTGTCTATTCACAAATACACAGTGAAGCGGGAGGAGATTTGGATGGCTGACATGTCTCAGAACTTCCACCTCATACTAGTAACAAATAACTCTCTGTCAAGATCTGCACATTGGTTTACCTCTTTTTCAGAAAAACAACAATGTAAACAACTCAAATTAAAACAACACAAAAAAACTACCACATCGCTCATTGTTCAAATGAAAAGGGATGCAATTTGGTAGAAGTTTCTTATAATTGGGATTAATAATTGTTTACTTACAGTAGCTTACAAGTAAAGTTGGAACTAAAATCCTAAACTCATTTTAATCAATTGCAGACAATTCATAGAACATTTGAGAGATGTAAAGGTTAAATACCCTTAACCAAAACCTGCTACAGTAATCACCAATCTTATCTTCCACAACATGCAAATTACCAACATTGCTCTTCTGATAATCTTTTCTCCAATGAATTAATCACAGAACAAAAGAACATAAACATTGAAAACAAGGGAAAGTTTAACCTTTCAATATTTTATAACTAATCAATTTTTCCTCTATAAGTTTACTCAACAAGCTTCAGTGCATTCACTATCAGTTTAGGGTTTAGGGTATGAAATAGCACAAGGAATTAGATCATTCTTCACAAGATTTTTTTAACAAGTCATATTTAACCCTTCAATCCAACATAGTTTATCAACTTCAAAAATCTTTTTGAAATCATAATATGAAAATAATTATAATTTAATATGTTGTTTCCAAGGATCAAGAATACATAAAACTTTGTACCAAAAACTGGTCCAAAAAATAGAATAAAGAGATTTTTTCTCAAACTTTTGACAGAAAATATGTCAATTAGATAACTAATTAATAAAGTATGACAGTTT
This sequence comes from Hydrozoanthus tunicans, assembly GCA_026413305.1. Taxonomy (NCBI): domain Eukaryota; kingdom Metazoa; phylum Cnidaria; class Anthozoa; order Zoantharia; family Hydrozoanthidae; genus Hydrozoanthus; species Hydrozoanthus tunicans. The sequence goes on along the minus strand of JAOBAT010074046.1, from coordinate 1,987 downwards.
TTCAGACTTCATCATCTTAGGAGTGAGAAGATTTAGATACTAGTCAGAGATTATTCTGCATTATTTTAAAGCTTTTTAGTTTTACTAAATTGATTTTTAAAGCAACTTGTTAACCTTAATTTGATCCAGTTGCTCATTGTTCTGATCGTCAATGTCAGTTTGCTTGACACACACGAGAGTTGATGATGGGATATGGCTTGCTACAAAAAGTTTGGAAAATCCACCATTACTTCTCCCTGTTCAAACCAAAGATAAGGATTAAGGGTATCAAACAGTGCAGAAAAAAATCTGTTACTGTTATTCTGACAAAGCAACTATATTCAAACATTAAACGCATCTTGGCAAGTGCAAGTGAGATTTGAGGAGGACAGCTGTCTACGTAGCCGACATGTTTGGCGGTCCATCTGTGCAGGTGTAATCGTCAAAGTAAAAATGAAGAAAAAATTGCCCCAGGGATTTACTTTAGGGTAAAGAAGAAATGGATGCTGAATTGAGAAAGTAATTAAAGGTCAAATGAACCAAAATATTGGTTTTCTTTCGTGTCTGAGCTAGATCTATCAGGGAAACATGTTGTAAAGTTTCAGACGAACTGAACGATGCATTGCAGAGATATTGGAGTTTTAAAATCACTGTTTTTTAGTGTTCACGATCGTGGAGTGGTCGGGAAAATTTTCGGAAAGTTGTCGGAAAAAAGCTGTGACGTCACTGTTGGTGAACTATTGACTGTTTTAGGTTCAAGTTCACAGAGCTAGAGAGTTTCAGAGGAAAAGCATGACAACTCAAAAGCTAAAATAAGCACTTCAAAGTTCCCTCAGGAAAGTGGGGACAAAAGGACATATAACTATCTCAAGGCTACTTTGGGTAATAACCGAAGTTTAATCCAATACAGAGTTAACGTTTATTTTGATTGTTTTGAAAGCTTTTACTAGCTAACAATATAAAATTCTGTTTTATCAAAATGTAGGTCCTGTCCGAATAGCTTGAAAGATCACCAGATTCTCATTTTCAGGACCAAAGGCTTGCATGCATATTTGTTTTCCTGGAGCAAGACGGCGTCTCGACTTTTCTTTCGACTCAAAATCAAAACATACTTGACTACAGCTGTCTGTGTAGGCCGTTCTCAATCTCGGAGATGGAGATTTTGCAGAAAAAGGTTTCAAACTTTGGCAAAGAACGTGACGAACCTTTCAACTTTTCAATTAGTTTAGACTAGAGTTTTCCCCACTAAAACTCCAGCCGAAAAACACGGGCTGGATGTTGAACAAACAAATTGAACAAAGCCGATCAGTGATGAATGAAAGCAACAGTTTCAGTTTGTTTTGTCGCGTGTGTTGTTTTTGTTTGATTTGAACTTTATACAAGGTTGTGGAAGTGAAGAACTTTGCAAAGCCTTCAACTTTAATGAGCATACGATAAAAATAGTTTTTCAATGAGATTTTTAATAACAAAATGTAAATTGAAGAAACCGATTTCGTGAATGAAATCAATGAATGGACTGAACAGTTTGTTCCGTGCGGCAAACTATCCTGTAGTTTTACGATGGAACTAAATTTTAGGCTGAATTATTGCTTGTACAGATGTTTCTTACGCTAATGGTGAACTGACTTTTGCTTTTTTTCAAACTGATTTTATCTTTGGATAGGATACAACATTTAGCCGCCAAATTTTTTTTAAGAAACCCTGTAAATTTCTGCATAAATTAAACATTTCAGTCTTGTCACATCACAAGCTTTTATTTTTAAAAAACAAGACAGATTTAAAACCTTGTTTTGAAAACTTAGTCTTTGCCTCAATTGTGCACTCAAGAAGCGTTTGAACACCTGAAATCCATGAACTAATTCTTAACTTAATTATTTGTTTTTAAATTTTTAGTATCAACTTTCTGCCATTTTGTGCAGTTAGGAACGATATGTAAACAACTTTTAACTTGAGGAAGACATTTCAAACAACCAACTTAAGTTTCTCACAATAGGAATCATATACATAA
>JAOBAT010074035.1:0-21069 GCA_026413305.1 Hydrozoanthus tunicans | reverse complement strand
TTGATAAAACATAACAATATAAACTCTTGGTATTACTATTATTAAATTATACCAAATTATATTATCCATAGTTGTATGAACATCAGAATTCCTGAGCTTAAATACTTCACAAGCTAGGTGGTGAACCATAACTATTTAGTAACCATAGTTCCTTATTTACAATGAGACTAATCTCAGTCTGCTTAAAATTTTCAAAATTTTCAAAATTTTCATTTTCACCCTAGTTGTCCTAATCACCCTAATTGTCCTAGTCACCCTAGTTGTCCTAGTCATCCTAGTTGTCCTAGTCATCCTAGTTGTTCTAGTCATCCCTGTTGTTCTAGTCATGCTAGTTGTTCTAGTCATGCTAGTTGTTGTAGTCATCCTAGTTGTTCTAGTCATCCTAGTTGTTGTAATCATCCTAGTTGTCTTAGTCATCCTAGTTGTCCTAGGCACCATAGTTGTTCTACTCGTCCTAGTTGTTCTAGTCGACCTAGTTGTCCTAGTCATCCTAGTTGTCCTAGTCATCATAGTTGTTCTAGTCATCCTAGCTGTCCTAGTCATTCTAGTTGTTCTAGTCGTGCTAGTTGTCCTAGTCATCGTAGTTGTTCTAGTCATCCTAGTTGTTCTAGTCATTCTAGTTGTCTTAGTCATCCTAGTTGTTCTAGTCATCGTAGTTGTCCTAGTCATCGTAGTTGTCCTAGTCATCCTAGTTGTTCTAGTCATCCTAGTTGTTTTAGTCATCCTAGTTGTTCTTGTCGTCCTAGTCTTTCTAGTTGTCCTAGTCATCCTATTTATGTAATGAATGGCTGAAGAGGATCAACCTGAAGTTACAACTGGGCGGAATAGAATGGCTAAAGAGTATCCATCTGATGTTAGATGGCTAAAGAGTATCCATCTGATGTTAGAACTGGGCAGAATAGAATGGCTAAAGAAGATCCACCCGAAGTAAGAACTGGGTGGATGTGAATGGCTAAAGATGATCCACCTGAAGTTAGAATTGGGCAGAAGTGAAAGGCTGAAGAGGATCCACCTGAAGTTAGAACTGGGCAGAATAGAATGGCTAAGGAGGATCCACCTGAAAATAGAACTGGGCAGAAGCGAATGGCTAAAGGGGATCCACCTGAAGTTAGAACTGGGCAGAAGTGAATGGCTGAAGAGGATCAACCTGAAGTTACAACTGGGCGGAATAGAATGGCTAAAGAGGATGCACCTGAAAATAGAATTGGGCAGAAGTGAATGGCTAAAGGGGATCCACCTGAAGTTAGAACTGGGCAGAAGTGAATGGCTGAAGAGGATCCACCTGAAGTTAGAACTGGGCGGAATAGAATGGCTAAAGAGGATGCACCTGAAGTTAGAACTGGGCGGAATAGAATGGCTAAAGAAGATCCACCTGAAGTTAGAACAGGGAGGTAGTGAATGGCTGAAGAATGATCCACATGTAATTAGAACTGGGCGGAAGTGAATGGCTGACGAAGAAACACCTGATGTTAGAACTGGGCGGAAAAGGAAAACTAAAGACATGGGAACTGGGCGGAAGTTGAAGGCAGCAGAGACTGTAAAAGGAACAGAGCAACGCAGATATTGCAAAACATTCGCAAGGGACGACAAAAATTTGACAACCAAATTTAAAACCTTTCTGTTTGAGATTCTGAGAAGTTTCATATGCTTAGTGGAAGACGAAGCGAACTTAGCGACCAAACAATCTCCCTTTCGCCCACCCAACCCCAAAGTAAATACAAAAGCCTGAAGGCTGCGTTTGACGGAGGAGATATTTGACCATTAAAGTCCTTGGCTGGAAGACTATCCTTTGAATGTTACTTTAACCCTTTGTTTCAATGCATTCTTCCGTTAACCGGGCGTGCAACAAAAACGAGTGAGCTTTCCAAACTGACCTCCTTGGGAGAAAGAGAGAGGAATGAAGAATGACGGGGAGGGATAGGGAATTAGAGACCATTTCACATATGAGACAAACTATCAAACTTGCGCGTTTTGACATACTGAAAAAAACCCAACCGATTCCAAGATATTGTTCTGCATTGCATTTACATACAAGTCAGAGCGTGGCTGTAAACACAAGACTGAACTGGCCCTTACGTAACCTGACTCGTTTTTCTCCAATAATTTATAATTATCTTTTCTCCTACATTTTGTTTATGTCTGGACTAACACTTCCTTGCATAAAAAATATCTGTTTTATTAAGATTCTATTTTCACACTAAAAACGAAAAATCTGATCAGCTGGTTTTGTATGGTAGAGGTAATGGTCGAGTGAGGTTCAGGCGGCAGGTCGGTCAATAACCGCAACCCCCGCATAACTACGTCCGATACTCATGCAAGCTGGGAGTATGCCCCACTGGTCAGTCCGGGGATTGTATACTTCCACTGAGGCTAAGTTCGTTGATCCATCATCTCCACCAACTACAAACAACAAGCCGTTTACAGACGCGACGCCCGCATTGCGCCTACACATACTCATGTCTGCCACGGCTCTCCACTTGTTCATACCGGGATTGTAACATTCGACGCTTTTCCGCACATGCGGTCCATCATGGCCGCCGATCGCATAAAGAAGACCATCTGCAATGCCAACCCCGGCGCCGCTGCGTCGCGTGCTCATTTCCGCGACCATGCACCACTCCTTAAGCTTAGGACTGTAACACTCCACAGAACTCAAACAGTGACGCGACGCCCCGTCATAACCGCCAACAGCGTATAAAAGTCCGTTAAGAACACCAACACCGACGCTACTTCGACGCGTGTTCATCGGCGAAATCGAGCACCATTCGTTCATTTTAGGATCGTAAACTTCGCACGCGTTCAGTCCGGTAGTCCCGTCAAAGCCGCCTATTGCATATAACAAACCGTTCAACACCGCCGCGCCGAGTGTGCTACGACGCGCTTCCATCGACGCCGCAGGTCGCCACTGGTCTTTCACGGGATCATAACAGTCCACAGTGCGCACGCGTAGAGAGCCGTTAAAGCCACCTACGGCGTAGATACAGCTGTCTAACACAGCTACACCGGCCCGACAGCGACGTGAGTTCATCTCTGCTACAGGATACCACTTCTCACCCTTGAAATCGTAGCATTCCACACTGCATTGGAACAACAAATAAACTCTTAGTAAATTGCTAGGTTGTAAGACATAATTTTATATACGGATAACATAAACATAATTCCTTATGCACACTGATACAAAATGAAGCAAGTTTAAGTTTGAGTTAAGTTTTAAATGTTAGCTTTCTTCCCCATACCAATACCTCTTAACACATAGAATAAATAATCCACTTAGCACATCACTACACCGGTATTCTAACGTAAGTACTGTGTTTCGAAAATAAGGTAAGATGGCATCACCCAGTCCTCTCAGCCTCCACAGTGTTACTGCTTTGACAGGCGATGACTCGGCAGACACACAACCGCTGATAAACTGATTCGAAAGTACTTGATTTTTCTTCATCTGTGTCACTGAAGCCGTTTTTAAGCTTTCAACCTGCATGTAACACATACCTCCGTATTGCCTTAGGAGCCTGGCCCCCAACAACAAACATCACTTTGGGTAGACCAATGGGTGTCCTGGGTCGAGTTCTGGGTGACTGCAGTGTAGCCCGCTCCTCGCTAGTCAACAGATGGTATTTCAGTGCCTCGATGAGAAAATCTTTGCAAGCAACATTGTTTTTGATGAGAGACTCAGTCTCAACCCTTCCCACGAGGTACTCACGTGATAACAGCGGGAGACGCACGTGCTCCATCAACTGCGCGAGACATTCTTGTCTGGGCTCTGGGTCATACTGTACCCAGGCCACCACGGCCTCAAATACCTGTGCGAAAACAAAATTATAGTATCAATACTTGACAGGGTTCGAATTGACGTTCAGAAAATATACCTTACTTTGTAGGCTCTTCGATGTAGACCATAACTTTGGCCTGCTGTTTTTGGCTTGAATAGATCGAACATAACATTGTAGCAAGAAAATATAAATCAATGCTTCTTACCTCTCAATTGCAGTCATTTTGAGGTGATAAAATCAGGTTTATCTCTGATCTTACAAGCAGCTATCATTGCTGATTCCCCTTTTATAGAATCACTTCATCTTAATTTGAAAATAAAGTTCGCCAGCAGAATTCTGTCAGATGTAGTGCAGTACAGTGGTCTGCCGCCAAGATTGGTTGTGCATATCAAAATATGAGAGTCAATGTTGTCATTCATCCAGTTGGAAATTATCACAGAAATTTGTTAAATCACTTACTGGAAATATTTTTGGAACAAATTAGCTATATTGCAGCCATATCGCATGACCTTCAACAGGCAACTGCCAAGTTAACTCGTGACCCAATTGGATCACGTGACAATCGGTAGATGACATCTTCGAGAGTGCGGTCCCAAAAATGAGACAGTTCTTGCCGCAGCCCCCTTTCCTGTTCAGTAACAGATCAAGTGGCATCTTGCCAGTTGCCTGATGATGGTCGTGTGATAAGGCCGCAACGTAGCTAATTAGTCATAAAATAATTTCCAGTGAATGAATAATTTTCTATCATATCAAAATATTCTCACATCGAATTCTCGTACATGTGACTCTTGCCCTGCTTCCTTGTAAATAAACTCATTTAAGAGCATAAGTACTGTAAGATTCGTTAAATGAACAAGTGCTAAAATTATTGTTTCTATCTACTAATTAAATCTTGGGAGCCACTTGCTCAGTAGAATAGCTGTTTAGATACAACATAGAACAACCCTACTTTTATTCTAATTTTAGTATGTGTCATCTATTTTACAAAAGAAAAAAAATTGTTTTACAAATGTATAGAAGAGCTTATAATATTAAGTACACTGGAAATATATTCAAGTACAGAGAACCACTTGTCTGGGGTTCAAAATCTGCCTTAACCATGTTCAATCTTGTTGTGTACTAAGAAAAGAGTGGGATGACTTTGTATAATCAACACTGGGCTTGAGTTGTACTCAAACTTTGCCATCAAACCTTTATGTGTGATTCAACTTGACTGCATGCACTCCCAGTCTCCCTTTTTATAATTGTGATAACTTTAGTATGACAAACAAGAGGAAAGTGCATGTGATACTGTAAAAATTGTTAAATGTTTTGGGGAATTTGTTCAAATACTAAGCAAAATGAATGATCGCTCTATACGGTTTCATTAACTGGTCCAAAAGTTAGAATGAATAATGCCAATCATTTCTACTCTTCAAGACAAGCAAAATGAATGGTCACTTTATAAGGTTTCACCAACTGGTTCAAAAGTTAGAATGAAGAACACCAATCATTTCTACTCTTCAATCCAAGCAAAATGAATGTAAATCATCTGGTTCAGAAGTTAAATTGTTAATAACCAGTTATCTCTACCCCACACAATGAGCAAAATTTAATGATCAATGTAAAGGCCAAGGGTTTCAACAACAGGCTAAAAAGTTAAGACATCTTGCTTTATGTGTTATCAGGTTTTGGACTACAGATGGGGTAAAGTGGTGCAAGTTGAAATTCATACCTTCTCTTCTGATGGTACAGTAAGTTGATCACTTGAAATCATTTCAATAACCTGCATGTTGGGCAGTTGTAGAAATTCATCCCCTGGTACAACCTCACTGAAATGCTGCTCGGCAAAAGACTGTGCTGATGCCAACAGCTCAGGACAGATGTGCATGTCGGCAAACGCCCTGATACCCAGACAGTTAGTGGGGTGTAATTGTGCCTTCAGAAAATCACAACAGGCATCTCGCACATCATTAAGCTGGAGTAAGTTGGCTGCTGGGAGTAGCACCTTAGTGTAAAGTAAAAAACAAATTACAGTTGATTATTAATAATGTTGAGAAAATAAATTAATACCGAAACTTCAACTATACACGTGTTACACGAAGTCTCACCAGAACTATATTAAAGTTAACCTGATTTTCTAAAAAACAGCTCAAAATCAAGTGCTCACCCAAAAACCTTGATTTTAAACTGTTTTTTACAGATTTTCTTTAAAAACCTTAGTTTATAGAAATTTTAAAAACATAGTGGAATTAGAGTAGAAGTTTTTTTGAATTCATTGAAAAAAACTTAGAATGTACATTTTTTATTATTTCAAAGCACTAAAAGCTAAAACCTGTGCTTTAAACCATGCAATTTTCTAAAAATACATTCTTTACATTTTGAGGGCACAAATAAACTTGTGGTAGTTGCTGTCATAAGGTGCACAATGATGAGCATCTAAGCATCAATTAAGCTTCAAACATGGGTCAGACAAATGTGTTGCAACCATTAACATTAGACACTTTACCCATGTGTCAGTTAGCACAAGACACAAGTTCTTTGTTTCAGTCAACTAAACGAAACATTTTTCTCAAGAAACAAACCTGTACATTGTCCTCAGTCACTTCAATCTCAGCAGTGTATGCAAAATCAACCAGGAGTTCAAGTGCATTACTATCAATTTCTCGAAGAGTCACAACATTTTGACGGCTCTCAGACATCTCCCCAGTGAACATGGCAAAGAAGTAAGGGCTCGCTGATGCCAGTACGACTTTATGCGCAGACAACTCAAGGGTGCCTGCCCTCAAAATGACATCACACAACTGGTTCTGTTTTCTTAGGGAGAACATGACCTGGAATGATTTACCACAGTGGTTGGGATTTCTATATGGCGGCACAACGACTTTTTCTTCAGCTTCTGGGTTGGCTGAGGCAATCTCCATAGTAACCTGCTATAGCTAGAGAACAAAACAATTGGAGCAAGATTTAATTGATGTTCTGACATAATAATAATGATAATAATAATAATAATAATAATAATAATAATAATAATAACTGTTCTTGGTCGCATTATGCACTCCCTTAAAGCATTAACAATAATTTACAGTTGCCTATGGTATTGAGGATCTAAGATAGTCCGCTATGTACGGCTCACATTTATATTAGTTATGAGTTGCCTTCAATTAGTAGAAGAGACAAACCACGACACTAGGATCACCCTACTCTTTGTTGACAAGTGTTGTGGGTTCTTTTAAGTCCCCCAATAGCAGATCGAGAGACTGGGCCTATGGTTTAATGTCCTTATCAGAGAAGATGCAAAGTTCTAACCATTTGCAGGTGTTTGAGCAAAGGCAGCACCTTCTCCTCAATTATTTTAAGACCCTGAGTTAAAATCGGCACTGGGAATCGAACATGGGCCTCTTGCCCAAAGACTGGTGCCTTACCAACTAGGCTAACCAGGCGGCAGACGTCTTCTTGATACCACTGTCAAGGATAAATAACTAAACAATGTTTCAAGTGAAACTAGTTAAAAATATCTGAATGCAAACAACTCATCAATATAAGCAGATAACAAAATGCAAGATTCAGTGGATTCTTTGTGACTGATTAGTTATAAAGTAAACAAAGTGCAGAGGTTTCAATAAGTTTTGAAGTAGGTGGCAGACCATATTAAAGTAGGCAGCTTTATCCCTAGGGGGGTCAGCAAGAAACTCAAGGAACATAAAAAAAATAACATTTTAAAAGAAGGCAGTGGTGATGTGGAAGTGCCGAACCATCCACACCTACTGGCAAACTTTCGTGCTTGTAGTGATGTTTAGCATTCAAAACTTGCCTAAAATGCTTCAGTAGGTGCTGAAATTAGCTACAGAATGGCCAGGAAAATAAATTAACTTATGAACTGCCTTGTCTTGCAACATAAACTTTTGGCGATTTGATCAGAGTGAAATTACTTTCCTCTTTTGGGTTGACTTTGAAAAGTAAAGAATAATCTGAGAACAAGAAAAATGCAAGATTACAACTATAACAGAGACTCACACCAAACAAAATTTAACAACTGAAGACAAAGATTTCGAGCTGTGCCACAAGAGCTGAGAATCAAAGCCATTTTGTGAGAAAATCTGAGACTGCAACATGGAAAAAAATAAAAAAGACAAGAGCTCAAGACAAGACAAAAAGATGAAAAGATTTCAAGAACTAGCCATATCTTGCAGATTTGTTCTTATTCAACTAATGAGCTACTAAATGAATATACTTCATGTTATGCTGACTTAAATGGTACAAACTCAACCCTCAAAGCATGGTTCATCTGTTAGTTTTAGTTTGATCAAGCAGCTCTACTTGGTTTTAGGAGACAAAAGGATGATAAGAAAGAATGTTCTCAGAAGAATTCCGTTTACCTTTTTATAGGTTCACAGACATGCTTACACAAGTGTTATTCTGCAAATGCTCTAATAAGCCCCCCCCCCTCTATGTATTAATCATCCCCCCAATCCCATCATGAAGGCAAAGGTTCTAAAGATAAGGTATATTGTATCAATGATTTTAGATGTTTTGTTTTTGAATAGTACTGGTTACAACACAAGAGGAACACAGAGTTACTAGTTGCAGGGTTCGTACACCTTCAGAACTTGAAAATCCAGGGTTTTCCAGGGCTATATTTTTTATTTTTTCGAGGGCTTTTTAAACCCAGAAGGAAAATATTAAACATTTAAAATCACCTGTTTAAATATTGTTTAATTAATCAATGTCATGAAAATTTGTATTTATTGGACTTAATATAACAACGACATGCAAAAATTAAGTTTTAAGTCTTAGTTGTTACTTGAAACGAAAAACAACGCACCATTTGGGAAATCTAGTTTTTTCAAGAAGATTCTATGAAATTTTCCTGGGCTTAATGAAAAATTTCCAGGGCTTTTCCAGCAGTTTCCAGGGATTTCCAGGGCTTCAAAAATTTCCAGGGTTTTCCAAGATTTCCAGGGCATGTACGAACACTGTAGTTGCTTTTAAATCTGTTTGGTGCTCTGGTTTCTCCCCAGGAGGGGAGGTACTCCCTATATTGGGATGGTAGGTATAACCATCATATTTTTTAGGGTTAAAATTGCCAATCCGGTATTTTTTAGGGGTTGTAAAAAGAAATCGGGTTTTAAACCTAGAGTCTGGTATTTTTTAGGGTTTAAAAAAGCCAAGCTACCAGACTGCTTGCAGTCTCGTGTTTTAATAAATGTGTGTACTGATAAGAAGTTTTAAAAGATGTCCTTTGGAAACGTTCTATTACATGTGCGCCTTCATTCACTGCATATCATGATTGGCACAACACCAGGAGACTTAGCACCGCTAACCCGCTAGCAGTGGAGGGAAAAATTTCAGCTTTCGATTGGTATTTTTTTAGGGTATTTTGGGGAATTTTCTGATGGTCATCCCTCCCTTTTGAGCTCGGAGTACCCCCTCGGGGTTTCTGTTTCTAAACCCTGTTCTCCAATAAGCCCCCCTCTCTAATTTAATGAGCCCCTCATCTGAGAAAGTCCAAAAAAATTAGGCCTGTGGGGGCTTGGTTAGAGTGATACGGTAGGTTGTTCCCTAGCCATGTTTGATTATGGGTAAAATTCTGTACTCACCTATACTTAATTATGCATACAGTATTGGCTGTCAAACTTTACATTTTCAACCAGTTTATGGTTGCCAAACTCCACGTTTTCATTTCGGGAATTAAAAGATATAATCCTTACCCAAACCCTCACCATTACCCCTAACCCTAACTGTGATTTCGAGACATTTTGGTTGCTCATAAAACGAAGACGTTTACCTCCGATATTTTTGTCTGAAAATCAATAGCTTTGTAAGCATAATGAAGTATGGGTGAGTAAGGAAATTTAGCCTTCAAACACTCGGTAATGAGCAACACGGAATCTCTAGTAATAAGTTTCTTCTAATATGTTTATATCTAGGTATAGCATAGGTACAGTTATAGCCAAAGAGTTCACCGGAAATATACAATCATACAATATTTATAGTAAAGATTTTCTACTATGCGAGTATAGCTCTATAATATTACAGCATGCAAGACTTTTAAAACTCGCATTTCGCAAGCCAAGTGTAGTTTGCCAAACGTTTAACGTACATCTGTTTTCCTTAAAATACACACCAAGCAGTTAGTTCTATAAATACTTTCATTTACCAGCCATGTTGATTATATTCATTTAGAATTGACTGCTATTGGATAATTTTCGTTTTATACAACTTTTTTACCAGCGATATCTAGTTTAAATCCGGTGGTTCTCACTCGATATCTCATTTTTTATAAATAAAACCTTGAATATTGCAACAGCTTCAAATATGGAAGATCGAATCATCTAGTCATTGCTGCTGTTCGAAAGATTCCTCTCATGAATCACAACAAAACGTTCAGTCGTATAAATCACAATAATTGAAAAACAAAAGCTATATCGTGCCGTAAAATACTATTAATCTACTGCTCCGCAACCTTACCTCGATTTTCAGTCAGCACAAATTTATAAATTTCAGTTTTTCCACTTTGAACACGAAGACATGGAGTAACTGTCTTAGAAAAATATCTTCCTCGACTAAACAGCACCCAGGACAGCTCCGTATTCAAATAATCCTTCGTTAAACTGTTGCAACAACATATAAAGCGCTCCAACTGATCACAAAATTTCCTCTTAACAAAGAAGGTAGTGTTAACCCAGGAAATTACATCAAACAACTTGACATTCGATCCAATTTTACTTTTCGCGAAAGTGTTGTCAAACCCAATCGTTCCCAGAGTTCTTCATGCGCCCACCTTGCCTCATTCCATGGCCGAGTTGTTCAAGACTCAAGAGACAATAGCCCAAATTATTAAAGGTTAATCACCATGACAACCATTACGTTTTGTTAAGATAGGATTAAATGCTTATTAGTAGTAGTTAAATAGCACACCTGTTTTTTTTACTTTGTAGCTTCAATTTGTTCATTTTGTGCCATTAACAGGTCAATGACTACTGTACTGTCTACAGCGTGTGCGAGGATAGTACAGTGGTCAAAAGAACTCAGCACCAGCAGATAATTTCTGTTGTTCAAGATTGAACATTATATTTAATGTGTCGAAAGATTTATTGCTCCATAACTCAACTTGATGCCGTACAAAATTGGGCCACATGTTTTTGGAAAAGGTAAAAAAAATGGTACTTCCTAGGAACCCAAGTTAGGGGTGGGGTATTGTGTGCCGCCACCCACCACCTTTTTTCAAAAATGCTGAATTTCAGGAGAAATATCATATTCAATAAAACAAATATGGATAAAGTGCTTGCAGCAACACCTTCTTTATGGAGAGAGGAGTCCATAATACAATAAAAACCAATACCCCTAATTCAGGTTTTGAGAAATTGAGCTCTGAAAAAGCGGGGAGGGGTTGGATAGGGGGTATGTGCCGCCACCCATCACCTCCCTCGACAAAATTGGGTTCCTTAAAAATGCCATTGTTTTGAATTCTTCCCTTACTATCGATTGTGAATGTCAATGATTGCGATGTTACTCCAAACGATGCGAAAAATGTTTGTGTATATTAACAATTTCATGTTAAAAACACGACATACTAAACATTCACAAAGTTCCCGTCAGTTCTTTTGTCTAAAGTATCAGCTTGTGAAAGAAAACACCACAGTCACTTCATCAGCTTTCAGCTGAGAGTAGCCATTTTAGTAAAGATTTGTTCGGAAATTTTGCAAGAAGATGACGTCATACACGCGCGCTGTAGCAGCCAATCAGACAAAAGTCACCTTTGTTGGATTAACGCTAACCAACGTTTGAACAACTTGGCCCAGAACATCAGGACTCAGAGATTGTTCTGCCGTGTCCATCAGGGAAAAGGTCGAAACAACGGTACTTCCTAGGAACCCAATTTAGGGGTGGGGTATTATGCGCCGCCACCCACCACCTTTTTTCAAAATTGCTGAATTTCTGGAGCAAATATCATGTTCAATAAAATAGATATTGAAAAAGTGCTTGCACCAACGTCTTCTTTGTGAAGAGAGAAGTCCATAATACAATAACAAACAATACCCCTAAATCAGGTTTTGAGAAATTGAGCTCTGAAATTGTGGGGAGGGGTGGGTTAGTGGGTATGTGCCGCCACCTACCACCTCCCCCGACAAAATTGGGTTCCTTAAAAATACCATTGTTTTGACTTCTTCCCTCACAACCACAACGTTGTACATTATTGTTTTCCGAAGCCAAGAGAAAATAAACCAGTATGGATGTCAATTTGACCGTGCGAGAGCCGACGGTGCGAGCGAAAATTAGGGGGGGGTGGTGGGGGGTGTGGAGGAGGGGGGAGGGATGGGGGATTCCTGGGGCATACTCCCCGGAACATTTCGAAATTTTCGTTCTTAGAATCGTCGAAGTTACGTGCACCAAAATTATGAAACCACTACATGTATTCGTGATCTTAAAGACATTATCTTACCCGAACAAATCCGGGCTTTGAATAAGTAAGCCACACAGCTCGTTTTTCCTCAACTACCAGGATTTTTTTTCACAGAAACCTGACAACATTTAGTTATTACTTTAGCTTATTCTTTCTGTTTACTGAAAAAATTCCCACTTAGCTTTGCCACTGAAAGCTTTTTATCTTCTTAAGTCTCCTCCCTTAAAATGGCTATAACTCTAAATTTTCAAAAAATGAATAGCCACGGTACAACAATTCCGCCGCTATGCGTTGGATAATTGAAGTAATCGAATTGGGCTCACGAAGATAAATGTAGTGAAAAAGAATAGCCAATACAACGCAGAGTTTAAGTTTTCTCTTACAATATTTTGGCTAGCCATACTAGATTGAACTGGCTATTCTTTTTCATTTACTATAACTCTAACAATTATTTGTGTAACCACTAAAAATGTTTGGAAACTAAGGACGTTTAAGTAAATAACTTTTAAAATCGGCTATTTTCTCGATTTTTTATACACATTTGAAGTTCAAGTTTTGTTGGTTCGCGACCGCATTTCAAGGGGACTGGGTTATGACGTCATTCCCGGACATCTGTGGATTAAAACTAGGCTTTGGTGGATTGTGCTAGCATAATTTTTGGCATAATGGAGGAAAAAGCATAATTTCTTAAACGAGCACTGCCACGGCAAAGTTAGCAAATTGTAGCACTTTTTTGGAGCACAAATTCATAAAATTTAGTAAATATGGTGTTTTTTTACTTAATTAAGTTATTACTGCTTAGTTACTAGGCCTTTTATGGCGAATTCTGCGTGCGCGGTTAACCTTTTGGGGGAGTCTGGGCTTGACACTCTGGTTTCCCAGTTTGAGTTAGTTTAAATCAAGAGAGTGCTGTATCTTTTTGGTTCAGCCAGTATCTACAAATGTGATTGTTAAGTCGTTGAATGCATTTTACAAATGGTTTAGAGATGCGAGCAGCTGATTTGGGCAGCTGAGGGCCGAGACAAACTGCCATAATTCCCATAAAACGTTAAACACAAATAAATTTACAACTACAGTTTGTTTGAAAAACATCGATCACAATTTGGTGTCGTTATTGCGCGCCTGTATGCACAGAATCTTCGTCATTTTGCGAGCATAATTTGGGAAATCAGGAGCATAATTCGGGAATTCTGGCATAATTTTGGCATAACTTGGCAAAAATTGGAGCACTGCTAGTAGCGTTATATGCCACTTTTTGGAGCACAATCCGCGAAGGTCTGACCAAAACACAGCAAGAAGGACATGAATGAAACATGGATTTTTGATTTAGAAGTCGATGCCAATTCCTCATACAGTTCGCAGTTCTTTTGTCCCTTTGTGTTTAGAAAATATCTCATTTGCTCAACGTTATAAGTCGGGAATGACGTCACAACCCAGTTCCCGAAAACCCGGTCGTGAACCAAGATGTCTGAAAATCTTGCTAGCTTGAGCCACTGTAGAAAAAAAAAACAATTTGACCAAATTTCGAATTTTTTTGCAGAAGTATTTTAAATTATATGTAAAATGACTTGATCCAAAAAACGTTGTAAGCGTTATATGTACTTTATTTTAAATCCGCGCCTGTTTTTTTTTTGTCTAAAATTTTACCGAGGCAACAGCATCGGTTCGGCTCATGGCAGCTACGGACCTGATCTCTTTCTACGGGAATTAGAGCCGGTTTGTTAGATACGCAGTGCTGAAAAGGCCTAAAAATGCCAAAACTGGTTGCTACAGGCTCAAACTATCTTTATTTAGAAGCTAATTAGTTCCTTATGACGCGTTAGACTGACCTTAACTCCCGTTGTAGCAGGTACGTGCAACACTGCTAGCCAAATAAACTCGAGTCATTTTTGAACGAATGCAACTTAGGCGCAGGAAAGACGACTGCGTTAACGCAACGGCTCGTTCACAGCAACCTCGTAAACAGCGTCTTCGTTTCCCTTAATCAGAGGAACTTGTCTAGGGGAACGAAGACGCTGGGTACGAGGGATACGCTCAAAAAAAGCCGCCACGTTTTACAAGCGTGCCGGTGTAGAGCATTTTGTCAATTGTAAAACGCAGGCGCGGAACGTTCTTTGTAATTTGCGCAGGCGCACGTTGTTTTTGTTCCAAATGCGCTGGCCATTTCGGAAAGCACAGACCGAGCCCTTTTTGTTGTGCGTGTGCCTAGGTCGTTTTAGTATGTGTTGGAGGAAAAACGGCTTGAAGACATGGCGTGAAACAAGTGAACTATTCCTCGGCAAAATCATTGTTTCATGTAACATATGAACAGGAAAAACTAATTACGTCAGAATTATAAGTTTTTGTTGATTTCTATTTTCAAACAGAAGAAAATTCAGTAACGAAACGTAGCACACAGTAGCGGTAAAAAGAAACCAACTAAACGAGAAGTTTCAACGAAACACGTCTCTTGCTAATGAGCGAAAAATAAATTTTTACTTGTGAAAATTTTGGTCGTTTAACTTCTTTTTAATAGAAATAAAGAAATGCATACCTGCTAAATTTTTAACATTCGTGAAAGTTTGTCATATGCGTTTTTGGTAAAATGAAACGCAAGCGAAGTTCGTTTCGTTTCTTCCTTGAGAGAAAATCTTGTACCATTTACTGCGAAGTTTTTAAAGCTGTTAGTTGTGTGAGGAGCTGTCTATCTGTAATGTACGCGTTTGAACTTGTCTCGTTTTGTATAAAGGTTTCGTCGCTACATCACGTACTATGTAATGCTTGCCGGCGTTTCGTACTATTGTACAACTGTATCTTTCGTTTGTTTCTGTATGTTGTTTCTTCTGAGCTTCCGCTTTAAATTGAGCACGATAAATCACGCCATACTCAAGTTCGTTAGAGGCTATTTTTTTTTATTTCCTTTAAGGAAAAGAAGCATAATATATTTCATCAAATACTTTTTTTTTTGCTGTTTTAAAAATTTCCACTGGCGATGAAAGTACGTTGCACAAAGTCACTTTAAACCTAAAACAAGAGTATCTAATTTTTATCAAAACATATTTTCTCACAATGCTGGCTCTCTTACAAACTTTAGTTGCGCTAACACTTATAGTAATTAAGGTTACAATTAGATAGACTTGCTTAAAGTCTTCTTAATGAAGAAAAAAACACTTTGGACGAAAGAGCTTCCCGCGCTTGTTCTGGCCCATTCGTTTTGTGTCCCATTCTCGTTCCCAGGGCCACGATCTTTGGCGCGGACCAAAACAATTGTGGCTCTGGGAACGAGACTGTTTATGGTCATGGTTTACGATGCGTACGCATGCAACGAATAAACACACCGCTGACACAGCCATGGAGCACGACAAACTCTCTAGCAAAGTATGATAAACAAATAATACATAATAATAATTACAGTTATTTATATATTCGAGTGAGGCATTTTCGCCAAAGGAAATAACTAATGATCGAGACTCGCCTATCTAGTGCATCCAAATGGTCCTCAACTCCCTTTTCATTTAAAGCTCCACTCGAAACTATGAATAACTATGTACGTCTCTAGAAAAGTATCTACACATTGTATTATAAAAAGATCTATTCATTGTTTTGAAGACAAAAAAACTGTACGAACGAAAAGCAATCTTTTCCAAACGCGGCTAACTATTCCAAAATAAAAAAATGTGCTATGGAAAACATTCGATACCCTTTCGTTCCCCTTTTTTTCAAATTCCTGCGTTAATAAATAGCCTTTTATGGTTTAATGAATAAACTTCAACTCGGCCAACGAATATATTAGAAGTAGAACCCCTGAATGAAAGTAGACCCCACTTTAGTGCTCAATGTACTTATGTACACTTGGTTGTTATGTCCTGATTGGCTGAAATACATTTCCAATCCTCCGGTATACATTAATAGCCTACGCAAACCGACTTTTAAGAACCAGTCAATGTTTTAAGCTTTCTCCACATAAGAACCTATTAAGGTTAAAGTTTAGGTTTAAATCAGTGGGGCTGCAAAAGTGCCGAGTTAAGGTAATCATCTATTTAAATTAACACGAAACATATCTTTTCCCTTCACGTTAAGTACCATGTTGTATGTCTATTACTTAAACCTGTTATGATATTGGTGTCAACACGAGTTCTTTTTATGTTTTGTTAACGGGCATATACTGTACTTGCACTGAACTACTAAAAGGTGTTCTATGGTACAAATAAATGATTTATAGTTACACTGTATTACAAGATGATGTTCAGTTGTAATATACATAAAATACTCAGATGAAATCCATATGAAAACAGAAGAACTTAGTTTAAGTAAGAATCTTGGTCTTAGCTTAAAGGAAGCCTCCACTGCGTAACACTATTTGTCTCAAATAAACTTTTATCAAGTCTATGTCCATACCAGCAGCTCAAATTTGATAATTCTGCTCATATAACTACTTCCCAAGCAATTTAGATTGATCAGTTTTTTTGTTTGAGTTTCCCGCGCGCCGCCATTTTGATTTGTGACGTAACTTGGTTGCAGTTAGTTATATGCACTAAAACAGGGGCGTAGCCGGGATTTCTAGGAGGGGTAGGGGTTCCAACTTGGTCAAACGAAAACGGTTGGTCTAAAATCCTTACATTACGTAAACGCAACTAGATACCACCGTGACGTTCACTGTACTTATTTTAAGCATAGAACAAAACGAAGAACTTCAGGAATCGAGAGTCCATTACGCTTTTGCTGGGATAAAGTCACTGTTAAAAATATGAGGGGGGAAGGGGGTGGGGGTCCCGGAACCCCTGGAACCCTCCCCTGGCTACACACCTGTAAAGTATCAAGCTTGTGCTGTGGACAGACTTAACAAAAATTTCATTTGAAACCATAAATGTTATACAATGGAGGGTTCGTTAAATTCGCTTTAAGTACAAGTTATATGAGAACTTGTCGAAGCTTAACTGAAAAATTCAGGTTCTTATACGTGGGTTACAACTGTGTAGCATATTTTTACTGAAAAAAATTTTTGGCTATAAATGTTATAAGATATATTAAAATAACAAACGTTTTCGGTCGAGTCAAGTTAAATCTTTATTTAATTCAAAGGATAAAGTTCAACACGCTGCAAATGTTGTGTACCTCGGCATATGTCTAAGCTGTAAAGCAGATTACGTCGGAGAAACCTGCAGAAATTTCGAAACAAGACAATCAGAACATGAAAATCCAAATCACATCTCTGAGCCGGCCCAACACATTGCCCGAAACAAAGAACATAGTTTTGAATGGAAGATTTTAAGCAGTGCTAAACAATGGAAATTACGTAAAGTCAAAGAATCTATTTACATAGCAAATTTAAAACCAAGTTTAAACAAACAGATAAAATCTTTTGAACTACGTTTATTCCCAAGAGGAATTACTTAATAGCTTTTGTCAAGATATGTATTTAAATGTGATCTCGTGAACCACAGTTCTTTAAACCTGATGATGGTCAAGTCGACCGAAAACGTTTGTTATTTTAACATATCTTATAACAGTTATAGCCAAAAATTTTTTAAAAATATTTTACATGGGAAATTCAATTTTAAACAACTGTGTAGCAACATTTCAACTACAGTTCTTCAGGATTTTCAGGTAAGACGTACAAAAAACGATTAAGACTGAATTAGCGAGTTTATGCAACGGTGGCGGGAACGCCAAAGCAACAAACTGGGTGTTGTTGTTCAAAGACCGGCTAGCCCTACCCTAGGGTTTAGTTTATAATCCATACTCGAATTTCTTACGAACCATTAATCGACTTGCGTTGTTTGAAATTCTGAGCAGTGTTTGTAAGAACGCGTTCTCAAATGGAATCATTTTTTCTCATTTAGGATTTTCCACACAAAACTAATTTTTTTAAGGAACGAATTTAATGTTAGCAAATGTACCGTTTTTGTGCGAAGACATTTTAAGAACTTTCAACAAGAGCGTTCTTGTGCAGGGTAATTTTTAAAAATTCAAAATATCATAAAAACATGTGGAGAACATTTCTCACTTCACAAAAACCAAGGAAAAAACAAAGTTCATCCCTTGTACCTGAAATTCGGAAACAAAAGTTGAACTCTGAATGTGAAAACTAATCAAAAAATGCGTAACAACTTCGTCTCTTGTACCCGAAATTCGGAGACAAGAGTTACTCTGAATGTGAAAATAAACCAATAATTGTGTAGCAACTTCATCTCTAGTACCTTCATCTCTTGTAAATTCGGAGACAAGAATTGAACTCTGAATGGGTTTTAACAAGCGTCGACTAGTGAGATTTGTTTGTGTGCAATTGAGCAGCAAAACATTGTTAAAGTTAGTAAGAGCTGTAGAAGTGCAATATTTACGGAGTAGTTTTGATGTTACGCATCAAATTTTTTCAATAAAAATTTCTTAAGAAAAAGACGTTCAGCAGTATTTCCTTAAGTATGATTTTAACTTATTGTTGTGTCAAGTGTTACTAAGTTAAACACGCGATCAATAAAAAGATACCAGTGTATTGCTGTTCCCACTACTGTTACTTAAACTCTATATAAACTTCCAAAAGAGGCAGCTTAAACTTTGGATTAATAATTTTACGGTTTACGGTTCCATAAATCTTGCAAATAGTTCGAATATAACATATTAGTATAGTTTGCGGCGAATACATAAAAACAGTAGGATACATGATGAAGCCTTCGTGTATTGTCAAGACAATTCTTTTAAATACAAAGCCTTCTTCTTACTTCCCATTCCCCCCCCCCCTCCCCCCACATCCATTTTTTCATTCCTTCCCTCCAGATCCCCCCAATGTCCAAAGCGTATCCATGTCAAGTGACACGAGGCCACTGACCCCAAACAGCGAATAGAAGTACTAGAAGAACAGACAAGAAGAAAAATACTTCTCATTTCACCGCTCAAGTCTTTTTCCTTTTTCTGGAAGTCTTGTCGTTGATGATAATAGTTCTTGCAGGTTACGCAAAGCGAGCTGGTGACAAACCAGCTTTAGTCTGTCTTGATTGAGTAAAGTCATATTATGACATCAATTGCGTCGAAAATGTAGCGCACATACAATATGTATTATTCATTTAGTCATTCCACCAGACAACGCATTTATGCTGTGGAAAAGTCACATTCGGTTTTCCTGAGCGAGTTTGAAACGAATTGTTGGCGGGAAAAATTCATCAAACTCCTTTGCCTTGAAAAATCACGCTCAGGTTTCCCGCGGGAAAACTTCCTAATTCTCCTCGGCAACGACGAGTCACACTCTGGTTTCCCGCGGGAGAATTTTTTCAATCTCCTCTGCTGCGTCATCTCTCTCCATTTCTCTTAAGATCTCCGCTAGTGCGGACAGCGAGTAGGTGCGTCTCCCTGAAGCTTCCCACCAGTTCAGGATGTACTCAGTCGGCGAGTCTCGGCGGGAAGACAACCACGTGATGTACTTTTGTTTGAAACCTAGCCTTTCAGCAAACACCCGCCAATCCATGAGGTGTGGAGGATCTAGCAAAATAATCAGCTCGTTTCTTGTCTCCTGAGAGATGGAAAACGCTGACTGAAGCGTCTCCATACCTGATGAGTAACCCGAAGACAACGACCAGTGTTTGTGTTCCGGTTTCCCTCGCAAGAGGTAGGAGTTGTTGTGGTCACCATATACGGTAATGGACGAAGATGAAGAAGTGCGGGGTGGGCGACGCATCTCAATGGGAAGATCCCCCATCGCCCCTCCTGTTGCTCCTTCGTTAGTCACTCTTACTGTTCCCTGTAGTACAACAAAATAGATGCTGAGAATTTTGTTAAAGTCCCTATCAAGCTTATAGTTTTACTTTTTGGATTAAAACTGTTGTCATCAGTGAACTCAAAATTCGAACAATCAAAGCAAATTTCCACGTCTAAGTATGCTTTTTAATCAAAAACAGATTGAAATGTAAATTTCCACCGAACAGGCCAGGGACTGGTAACCTGTGACGTAACAGCAGTGAGTTATGTGGTTTTTTGTTTAAAAAGTTTCATTTCTGTTAAAAAATGTCATAAAATTTTTATTTCAAACAAATTCAAGGGAATTATTTTTTGACTATTGTAGCCAGAAGTGAATTCTTGAGATAAAACAGATTTTCTCTGCTTCATGCCTCGTGTTATGTCATATGCCTCCTGCTACGTCATCATTGCACGCTTCAAGTCTAAAAAATGTAACAGGGACGGCGAGAAAAAGTTTTATTTTCGAAAATTACTATTATTAGAGGGTTTTACTTTTCATCTGGAACTTAAAAATACAAGCTTGATAGGGACTTTAAGCTTTAAGCTTCAAATTTCTAAATTAGATGGAAAAAGGCGTGTGTATAACGACAATCAAGACATTCCCCAAGACAGGTAGATCACAACTTTTGAGCAAAATAAATGCTTTAAACTTTTAAAATGGCGGGTCGAGAAAGGATTAAGGCGGGGCGTATCGCGATGTGGGTTACCTCTCTATGGATGCGTGGCGAGAGGGTTGAAATGGGAAGTTTGTGGGTACTTCATCAAAGGTGGGTTAGAAGAAGGTTGAGGAGGGGAACATGCGGGGCAGCTCTCCATTTGATGGTGGGAGAGGGTTATGGCGTGTGTATAGGGTGCATTTGATGTTCCCTATGAGTTGTGACTTTTCACTGCTTTGAACTGGTGTGAAATGGGATCAGACAAATTCCTTCTCTCTCAAAACATGATATTGATGATTTGTTGCGAAATTCTGAATGGCATTCAAGAAAGGACGCTCGGTTGTTAATCCATATCAAATTTTGGTCATCACTTCGACTGTATTATCATAATTTATATTATCTTGATTTCTATCTTTATTGTTATAACTAATATTATCATAATTATTGATATTGACATCATCATCACCATTATTATTATTATTATTATTATTATTATTATTATTATTGTTATTATTATTATTATTATTATTATTATTATTATTATTAT
>JAOBAT010074024.1:0-11594 GCA_026413305.1 Hydrozoanthus tunicans | reverse complement strand
TAATTGAAAATAACTATGTGAGCCCAGAGATAATTGAAAATAACTATGTGAGCCCAGAGATAATTGAAAATAACTATTTGAGCCCAAAGATAATTGAAAATGACTATGTGAGCCCAAAGATAACTGAAAACAACTGTGTGAGCCCAAAGATAACTGAAAATAACACAGTCATACTGGAGAAACTGGCCGGCTCCAGGGACCAGGCAATGCTGTAGATCTATAAAAGCGCATGGAAGGTGAAAAACGATAAACGGTCGCTTGAAACTTCTATTGTTTCTAGATTCCTTGATTTTCTTTGCAGCTCTGCTCTCGGAACGAATTAACCGCTTTTCATCATCTGTATCTGATGCTAACTCGTCCGAGAGATAATCTTGAACGGTAGATCAACTGTATTGACTTTTATCGGCAATCTTAATAAACTTTCATTCTCTTATCAACTAAGGTTATACCTTCTTCAATTGACTTCTTCGTTTTTTCGAAGTGATTGGCCCCAAGTGCTCTGTTGGCCGACTCGAGCTTCTCTAACACGGCGTCCTCATGCTCAAATGGATGCTTGTTCCCTTTTTTGCTAAACTGATATTTGCTCTAAGGACAAGGGATAAAATAGTGAAGTTATGTGTAAAGCATAACGCGTAGAAATTCATTATCTCCTAAACGTTGTAACGGAGATAGTTTGCATTCTCATCTGTCATAAACATACTTGCAGACATCAAAAGGTTGCAAACTGGCATGTTTCTTACGTATGGCTGGCTGACCCATAATCGCTCAAATTGACACTCCGGATAGCTGCACCAGTGTCTGATCTTGATAAAGTGCCTTGTATTGTTTGAATCTGTGACTCGGCCTTGTTGCCACTCACTGGACAGTACTGGAACAGTTGGAGCAACTGACTTCCGAATATAATAAACTTCTGCTATTTGTAGGCTGTACTTTCCCAGGTGTTACGACTGCTTTATGAATGAAAGGTAACCTGACTTATTTAAGTACCAAATGAGTCTAACAAGAAAAGAAAGAAAAACAATGAGATACTGTCCTTTAAAATACTGAGTTTTTTTTCAGCAAAACTGACTGCTCTGTAGTTAAATGAAAACAAAACACTCCCAATTGGTTTTACCCCCATAAACCCTTACATCAATGGAAAGGTCAAAAAATTTTCTTTCGAAAAATTAATGATTTGATTGCAAATTAATTTATCATTAACTAATTAATTCCGAATAATTAGCATATTTTTGATTTTCTAATGTTAAAAAAAGTCACATTTTTTCATCTGAAATGAAACTGTTGCTACGGAGGATCTTTTTATCATAACTTTCATATGGTTCTGCCTTTGCGAAGTATTTTGACGCATGAATGATGAGAATAGGATAAAATCTCATCAACTTACGGCTTCTCAAAAAAAGTTGCTGAATGGCTGTAATTTATTCAAACTTATTAAATTTATAATTCTTTGTGCAAATTCAATAAAAGACTTTTATTGGTTTTATTCTGCACAAATTTTGATCAAAACAGTGAAAACTCATTAACAGAATGAAATCAATTAAATATTTAATCAATAACTAGATAAAGAAATGATTCTAATAGTGTCTGTTTTTGAGTAATTGACGAAACTGAGTGATTTTAGGCACAAAAATAGTTGTGGCCTGATAGGAGTAGCGTGGGCTCTCGCTTGCTCCCCTCGAATGGCGGATAGGTAGTGCTTTACTGAATGATGAGTTGCTGGATTGCCAAGGTGGAGTAGATCAATCCAGTCTCCTGAACGACCTGCCTTCGCAAAGATAGAATGCAACTTTCCGATCATACTGTCCACGGTACCCACAGAAAGCCTGGTGGGACAACGGCATTTAGCATTTCCAGGCACCCAAAAGAACTTACATTCTGGCTTGTGAACTTTATTACGTCCCCCTTTGTCTTTCCACACAAGAAAGCTGTCATGTCATAGGGGAGGCGGACTTGAGAGACTTTTGGGAAGGTAAGGAGTGAAGGAAACTTTCCAGTGGTGCCTGAAAACTGCTTTTTTGCTTCTGATAGGGCTTTTCCTGCCGTGTTACTGCAAATTGTCGAGGCGCTCTTCAACAGCAGGGAGGTTAATGTAAACTTTTTTAGGTAGAGCCTCATTGTTTTGCTTTTTTTCGCCGGTAACCACATTGCTGACAAAACGAGAAGGAGCTATCATTTGGGTACGAACAAGATGGGCACTTAACGACTGGAATCCACAACCTTGGAACCTCTCGAGGGCCTATAAGCATAGAAACAAACAAACAAAAAAATTGAACAGAAAGGAAATTACGAAGAAAAAGAAAAACGGAGTGATATAACAGTACATTTATTTATATCACAGAGCTAGATACTCAGAATTTGTACAGGTTTTACACCGAATCCCAGTGAAATTAAGGTCATTCCCCTGAAAAAAATCCACACATAGATTTTTTTTCAAACTTTGTCAGGTTGCTCTTTTGTATATGTTGACTCCTAAAATGGAATAAAAAGTGGGGGTCACCAACTTCGTTTTGGAGTTACAGAGTGTCAAAATATGGTTATTTTACGCCAATTTAGTCAAAAAATGCCATCATCGCAGTATTTGTCCTACCGCCAATAACAAACTTTCACTTATGTAAACTAGGGTGACTTATATTCTTATCTCTTTCTCTTAACTTTCAGTCGACTAAGCTACACGTTTAAGGATCCGAATCGTCACGGATCACTGCCCTTTAGTCGAACCGTCTACTGCTCTATTTGATCCGTAAGACGCTTAGAAATTTTTAATTTCAGCTATTGCAAAGTGCCTGGGAGTTAGTACTAAGACTTTATCTAGGAGAAGAGCAGAATTTCAAATAACTAACTATACTGACATTACCGAGGAAGAACTTGACAGAACGTGCAAGACATTTTAAAACTGACCCCATTTTCTGGTAAAACATATGTGCGTGGAGCTCTAAGGTCTCGTGGATTGTTTATTCACAGATGGAAAGTCCGTGCATCAATACAAAGAGTTGACCCTGTGAATCGAGCTGTAAGGCTGCGCTACGCAATTCAAAGACGTCACTATAACATTCGACAGCCAAACCTCCTGTGGCACATAGATTCAAAGCACAAGCTCATTCACTGGAGATTTGTTGTGCATGGCTGCATAGACGGTTACACTAGAGCCATAGTTTACTTAAAATGTTTTACAAACAATCTAGCAAATACGGTATTACGATGTTTTGTGGAAGGAGTCAGTTATTTTTTACTTCCATCGCGTGTCAGAGGCGACAAGGGTGTAGAAAATGTTGATGTTGCCCGTTTTATGATTGATCACAGGGGAATGGACAGAGGAAGCTTCATAGCTGGCCGGAGTGTCCATAACCACAGGATTGAAAGACTATGGGTAGAAGTTAAAAGGGTCCTTTCCTCATATTACATTGGGCTCTTCACCTTTATGGAAAACACTGGTATACTTGATGCACACAATGAACATGAATTATCTGCTCTTCATTTTTTTTATTTGCCTGTAATCTAGGAATCACTCGATGAGTTTGTAGCCCAATGGAATCACCATGGGCTGCGAACAATGGGCCAGTATGTCGCCGCTAGCACTCTGGTATTCAGAACTGGCTCCAATTGGTGTAGATGAGGTTGAAGATGTAGAAACATATGGCATTGATCCTAATGGCCCTGTGCCAGACATAGAGACTGATAACATGGTAGGTGTGCCTGAAAGCCTTTTTGAGCTTTCAGAAGGTCAAATGCAGATAATCAAGTCTCTTGTTCCAGACCCTTTGACTGATGATAGCAATCATAGAATTGAACATTATCTAGCTGCAGCCAATTATGTGCGTATAAACTTCTAGTTCGTCACAGTTTTAAGGTAGGCAATACAAAATACTGTTAACTTCTGAAAATAATCCCCCTCCCTGAAAATAGTCCTGCTTTTGAAATGCAAAACACTCCAGTAATAAGCCTGCCTGATTATAGCTCTGGAGGCACATGCTTGGGGGGCTGTATAAATTAATGTACATCCCCCAAACTAATAATGGCTGTTTTATACAAAATAAGTCAACATGTTTGCTGTTTTGTTGTTAGAAGTCCACTGCACCCAGCAGTTACACAATGTTTATATTGGTTAACCAATGTCATCATTAAACCTTCAATATGACAGTTGATCAGCAAACATGAGGAATAATCTTACCCAGTATCGATCTTGGCTTGACATACGATTGTTAATTACCAACATTGCTGAGAATTGAGTTTTGTTTCAGACAGCGACAGTTTTGGAGAAAGTTAAAAACGCCTCATAGTGTGAATGCTAAAGACATAATTTTTGTGCTTAGTTCTTTTTAATAAAATATAACAAGTCCAACAATGTCTGTCAAAAATGTTTTTAACAAATTTAATCTCAACTTATTTACCCACAGCCAGCATCCAGAGACATCCTTATCTACTATAGATTATGAGCTGAAAGACTTTGATTCAGTTAGGCCAAGTCAAACTCAAACACAAAATGGCTAGATCACTTGATCACTAAGTAGTAATGCATGCCTTCTATAGCATGTAAATTTATAGATTCTAGGATAATTACAAAATAAATCAACATTAACTGTAACATTCTATTAGCATTTTTTAATGTAATTCATCTTGTATGAGACTAATCAAAACCTGAAGAGGCTTTATTCAACCTCTTAAGACGGGACTTCAGGTGGTTGTTGAAACATAAATGCAAAAAGAGTACACCATTTCTAAAAAAAAAACTTGTAAGAAAAGTAAATAGTAAGTCTGACTTTCTTGTTATTGGTCGTTTCTTTTGCATATTTGGTGGCTCCTAAAGGAATCGTTTGTTTTGTTTGCTGCATTCACTCACCTCTGCCAGGACTATAGTTGAGCTGGGCACATGCTTTCAGCTAACTCATCTTGCTCCGCGTTCCGGCAGCAAACTCTTCCCAATGTTGGAACAATCTCCCTTAAAGAGCTCAATAGGTGCGCCGGTGGTTTCGTTTCAATTTATTTTCCGAGACAAGCCTGATGTGAATCGCGGTTAGTCGAGCCTCTTGGTGCAGAAGACTGATGAGTTGGTAAAGGGGAAGCTGAGATTTGCCATTTGCCTTGCGGTTAATGCGGTTGTGCGACACTCCTATATCATTGTTCGTACGAACGGCTTCCATGTACACACTCCAGTCTTCTGGGGACCAAAACGAACCATAGACCCAAGTGTCAGACACGTACTCCAGGAACTGGAACTGGAGCAGGGCCTGGCAGGTGACGTTTGACGTTCAAACGCGTTCGGTATTTTGTTTGGCGGTAGAAATGGCAACGCCATTACTTTACGAAGGAACTTGTGTGTGTCCTTGTCGTTGGTGTAGGGTACTTGCAGTCCCATCTCTTGTATATTCCTCCATAGCGCTTGAGTCCAATGGAATGCACATCCAGAATCCTTACGCCTGGGAATAACTGTCAAAGTACTGTCCATAGGGCTGCTTCAAAGTTAATGGTTAATCTTTTTACCGCCGGCGCTGCCTCTAGCAGATGGACGATTGATGAAAAGATCTGAAAAATTGAGAAATCATTCATTAATTAATCAAAGTTTAGAAACGGTTTCAAAGCAATTTTTCGCGCGCGCGAAGTCTTGAAAAAGCAAAAAGGGATAGTAGTAGCATGTCTGCTGATAATATATATACGTGGATATATATAATATATCTACGTTAGTAACAAACCTCACGGTAATCATATTTGCCTTTGCCAGACATCAGCACGAAGACCAGGGGAACTTGTTTGATGTGATCATCTTTTTTCACAAACGTGTTAACTGACATTAGTTGGCTGAAGGGCTTACGGCATAACTTAAACGTTCCATCGACATACCAACTTTTGGCACATTTTAATTGTCGTAACTGTTCTCGTGTGGCTAGGATGAGGTGTCGATTCTCGCGGGCTTCAATGCGGCCTGGAGGAAGTCCGGTGGCAGAGAAAGATTACATCAGATCTGCTATAATTGAATATCTATGTCATGTTTCAAAGTGTTCGCTGAGACTAAAAGGAATAAAATGTGTTAGCACTGAATGTAAATATTAGTTCACTAAGTACTGTTTTCGATCGGCGAGGTTCTGATCTATGTATGCTCTGATTTTCAGATTAACTCTGAATCTCTATCTAGTTCTACTCAACCGAAATGGGGCGACTTCACCGTGGAAGTGGGGCGACTTCATTTTTTTGAAATGGGGCGACTTCACTGTGGGGCGACTTCATCGGTTGCCGGACAGCATACACCAGCTCAATATCCACGCTCGGTGGGACTGGTTCCTTGAATGCATCTCTTATCATCGACAGTACATCTTCTTCACTCCACTCTTTCAAAAACTCAAATGCCTTTCTGATGAACCCATTCTCTTGCAAAGTTTCCTTGCTCGCAAGACGTGGTGTCTTGCTTGTGTTTGGACCTGGTAGTAGCACGAGATCACTACAGAATGGCTGGGCTCGTTTGATCGCTTTGCCTTTCTAGTCAGGTTTGTTAGGCCGGTATTTTGGTCAGATCGTGACAGAAGTGACAAAAGCACCAAACTTGGCACAAAGAAACCTTAGTACCTACCTATCAATTCTGGAAAGGGTGCCCAATGAAATCGACCCTACAAATCGATTTATGGGATATCAATTACTTTTCTTGATTCGCGAATCGGGATGCCTGTGGTGGGTAATATTTCATACCCAATGTGATTCATAAACAGACAGCAACGGTTTTATAAAGATAGTAATGTCAAGCAACGCAGTAACTTAATTCAATATACAATTTCAAGTGAGAAGCCTAGTTCCCAGTCCCCTCTCCTCAATTCAATCAACAAGTACCATTTGCATGTCAGAAAAACTGTAAAATCGATTACAAACGTGGTCGATTTGGTGAAAGGCTTTCTTTGATTATTCATCAACGCTAACATATAATCAATACACTACTAGCACCCAGTCCATACGATGAGTACACTTTTAGCGTCCAGTTCCTTCTCGGTTACATTGTTAAGATCCATTAAAATTCTTTTTTTGGAAAATGACACCAATGACAGCAACCTCTGGATTGTATGACAGACCTTGTATTGCTTAAAAAGTGTTCACGCATTTACACTTGCACAACGGAGTGCACTCAAGATGTGCTTTGGTGCACTTGCATATTGTGCATACTCCCTTGCAACTACACTTGATCAGCTCACTGCATGCCTTGGAAACCTCAGGTATAGTGATCCACAAGTTTGGGAACCCACGTGCAAGCCTCCTTTTTCCATGAAAACTGTTCCGGTGATGGTAATACCTGCTTGTGAAACTCACTAGTGGACCAAATTCCCGCTTGATAGATGCACCGCTTGACATGTTGCAGAAGGGCGTCCTTTAAATGCATTGTCAAAATATGAGTTTGACTGCTCAACTATATGTACAAGAGGTAATGAAGAAAAGAGCTAATTTACCTTTGTTGGAGGAAGCTTGTCCATGGCCCGGTTACTCTTGCACAAAAGTTCCATTCTTGCTTTGTTGATGCAAGCATATGGACTCAGTTTGTCGATCAACGGTAATGACTGGAACCTGGTGCGGATTCAGAAAAGTGATAGCCTTTTTTAACACATCCTTACCATGTTTAACTATCGCATGAGTGGCTGCTTTCTCATAGAATAGGGGTAGTAGCGCTGTCAAAGCTGGGGGATGCTTCTCAGAATAATTTGAAGCATGATATGCTGCCCATGTGAGAGTATCTCCAGGTGTAAAAGATACATCGTTCAACTTTGAAAACGTATACTTAGCCCACTCTTCTTCTTTCATCTTTTTCTCTGATATACATATAACTGCTTCCTTCATGCGGCACTCTGGAACCACTGCTTTGCTGGTATTAAATTCAACTGGGGGAACAACAGCATACTCCTCTGGTAAGTGGTGCCCTGTTCCTTGTGGAGGTAGGGTTATCGGGGGTCTTTCCTCACCCGGATTTTCAGTCGTAACCAATTGGAACATGCTAATACCAGTACCATGAAATGATGACGCTGCTGTCGTTGAACTAGGGTTGTGATCCAAACTGTTCAGTGCACCAACAGTAAAGAGACCTTTCTCAAAAAAGCTGGTGCCAAATTACCGTCAGCTACAAAACGTTTGCCTACTGATGTGGCAATGAGCTCCTCCAGCTCTACAATTCGTTGGTATGACACTGAAATCCCTAGTTGATACAGTTTCGCTATTAGTGACTTGCTCCTGGTCATGGCGTGCACTGTAAAGCTGATATACAAAGGTAAGGGGGGCTTTCGTCATTTGTTATGCCGGCCTGACCGGTTTGAGACTTCTTTGTAGATTCTACTTTAGCATTGAATAGAATAACTTGGGACACTGTTAAACACGATTGTGATTCTTGGGCATTAGCAATTTCAATGTTAACTCCGTAAAGCAGCATAGTAATAAGAGATTTCAAACTAGTTTGGACGGATTGTTCCTGGCTACCCTTTGAAAATAATCCTGAAAACTTGAAGCCTTTGTGGTCAAACATATTTTCCGAATAATGGCAGCGGCCTTAGCTAGAATCATCGCATCCTCTGAAAAATTTCTCTGCAGTGCTGCATCTTCAAGCAGTCCTTGCATTTCTTTCTGGAAAAATATGAGTGTTTTTACAATCACTTTGTTCTTGAGCATCCGTAAAGTATTCTAAAAGAGAAATTTTAAGTCTCGGTTTATTTATTTGCTTGCTCACCCCCAAAGTCTAAAGGCGATTAACATACAGCGAATACAGTTCACTTGGCCGAAATATCAGTTTGTCACAAGCAATAGATTCTGTGATGTATTCATTGAGCTCAACAAAGGCTTGGGATTCTTTGATTTTCTCATCATTTTTTTCAAAATTGTCTTCTCGTTTTCTTAATAAATCAGTCATGCACTTCAAATGGTACCTTGCTTCTGCTGCCATGAGGTCGACGCCAGAAATCCGTGGTAAGAGTGTACTATTTGGAAGCTCAGTTATCATCTGTCGAATATTTTCATTCGCGGCGAAAGTTGAGACTTCATGAACATGTTTTTCTCCAACTTGGCCTTTATTGCTGTGACATGCCGACACCGCACGTGCTTTTGATGGACGTATTTCGTTATGTTCATCTTCCTCTCTCTTTCTTATTCGAGCAAACCTTTCTTTTGCTTTCTCAAGCTTCGAATTACTAAATTTAACATGACAAGATTTGTGCCAAGATGCTTCTTTTTCAAGCAACTCCTCTACTTTTCGAAAGTCAGGTGGTAAACAGAGACAGAAGGGCAGGGAATCCAATGCCGAAAACGCTGTAACGTTCTGTTAAAACGAGCTATATACCGAAATTCTATCTAGGCTAGAGCCTTGTGCTCTCAATGGACACCTAATTGCTTCACTTGTAACTTTCTGGCATATGATACCGCGTTCCCAGGAGAATGCCATTATATGCCTGAAATCGTAAAAACCATCAAGCAAATCGGTCACTGTTTTTATAGTTTTCAGGGAAACAGCATTAAAAAAATGACCTAAAACGGAATTAATTGTGTTTAGAAAGAAAATTTTAAAAAAATGTTGAGAAATTATAGTTAAAACTGATGAGAAAACCAACAATACTTACAGGAATTGAATATCTTACTGGAAGCTGCCATTTCGAAATGCCAATTGGACGTGTGGGAGTGAAACGTAGAATGAATGCAAGGTGACCCGTAATAACCATAAGGGCTAAACGAGACGGGTGACCTTAAAAGATAGAAAACTTTACATGTCTAGGGCCAGTAAAGGAGGTATAAGTACTAAGTATAAGATGGACTAATACAGTAACAATAACACGTAATAAATAAAGAATAACAAAAAACAACAAAAGAGCAAAGAAGGTGAGCAACTGGTAAGTAAAAAATTCTTGATTTCTTTGTAGCAAGCATTATTTATCAATATTTAAGTTTTGCAGGGTATGGAGCTTAAGTTGGTACTACCAGAATTCTATGTTTAACTCAGTAATTAGCAATAATGCACGTCTTGAGTTTGCGTTTGAAGGAAGCACTGCTTAAGTTCTTAAGGGATTCGTCAATAGAGTTCCAAACTTTAGGTCCACAGAACCTGATATTGAACTTGCCATAATTTGTACGAGCTGATGGAAGTGAAAAGGTTGATTTGGAAGCTAATCGTGTTCCGTAATGATGCTTGCTACTGACAGGCGTAAAGAAGTTGGAAAAAGAATCAGGGAGAATGTCATTCCTGTACTGGTGCATGAATTGTGCAGTATGGACATCTATGACATCTGAGAGTTTTAACAAATTCAGGCACTTAAAAAGCGGTGATGTATGTGCTCTGAAGTCAGGGAACGTAATGATGCGTACAGCTTTTTTTTGTAATATATTCAGAGGCTCAATGTTGGTATGATATGTGTTCCCCCAGACAATGCCATATGATAGGTGATAGTAAACAATAGAGTAAAAAACTTGAACTAGGGTGGAACTATTAACAAAATTGCGCAATTTCGATAAGATTCCAATTCCTCTTTATACTTTCTTAGCTAATTCATGAATGTGATCTTTCTAGTTTAAATGGCAATCAAGAAAAACTCCTAAATATTTGATACTTCGTTTTTCTTTGATTTCTTTATCATCAATTTTCAGTTTCACATTATAGTTTTTTTTCTTTTTTACAGGATGGAAAATGACAAAGTTTGATTTATCAATATTCAAAGAGAGCTTATTTGCCCGCAGCCACTGGTTAATATTGAAAAGATCATTATTTAGTTTTCGCTCGAGTGACTCAAGACTTTTATCTGAAGTCATTAGATTTGAATCATCTGCAAAGAGGTGGAAATCCATGTCTGGTGCAGAATTATTGAGGTCATTTATATAAAGAAGGAGTAGCAGGGGACCAAGTACAGATCCCTGTGGTACGCCACAGGTGCAATATCTTGGGAGTTTGTTAGTTTTTTGTTTCCTACCTCAATAGTAGTTGGGGTAGAAGTAGAAGACTGTTTAAGGGTTATAAGCATGCCTTTTCAAGTTTCTTTTATGTTATTCTGATTTGCAATGAAATAATTGTTGTAGTAGGACTTTTTACTTAACAATAAAAGGGTGCTTTAACGTATTCCTATATTTTTTATATTTTGAATAACAGTAATTGCTTTTGGTTTTGAGATAGTGCTTATATAGTTTATTCTTTGAAGCAATAGAAGTTTTTAGACCCTTTGTTATCCATGGTTTGGTCTGCAATTTCACTTTCCTTTTGCTGAGCTTTCTAAGTGGAGCATGGCTTTCTACTATATTGGAAATTGTGTAAAAAGCATCAAAAATCAGATTAACGTCACCAGTTTCAGGAAGTACATTCTCCCAATTGATTTGACCAGCTTCTTCGAGTAATATGTCTGTTAAATTTCGAGTAATCTCTGCGATAGATCACTGGTTTATATAATGTAAAATCCAACACCACCAGCATTGTGTAGTGTTGGCTGAGATGCGAAAGTGTAACCAGGGATATTAATATTAACAACCGGATCTTTGTCTAACAATATTCTAGATTCCGATATCCCAATGATATCAAAATTATGTTTGAGATCAGTTAATAAAGATGTTAAGCTGTCATAGTTAGCAGACAAGCTTCTAATATTCACATGAAACATGGCTAGTGAATT
>JAOBAT010074013.1:0-21077 GCA_026413305.1 Hydrozoanthus tunicans | reverse complement strand
GACACCCAGCTAATTCTATCTGGCTGTGGAGCTGTGCTCCGAGGTCATGCATGGGCCGTATAGCGGCAGCAATATGCTTTCGGTCCGACCTCGTTGAGCTGCGTCCTTCGAAATTCAGTCCATGACTACAAGTAAGGGCGATTAGCTCGCTAGATATTATTATATTATATTAACTCCTCTATTAATTTATGATGACATGTCTAATCGAAAGTTACAGTGCTTAGTCGTTTTTATACCTGATTTTCAAAGTACGATACATGCTTTTCTCAAATTGTTCTTAAAATGTACTGTATTGGAAAACGAATTTGGTCAGTTTATCCCTGCAAATTTATCTAGGATTCGCCGACATTTTCGCCGAGACAATTTCCAGTGAAAACGTTCAGTTGAAGATCGAAATTCAGTAAAATTTTCAAAAAAAAAATTAGCTATCAAGCCCAAGCCTCAGCTCGTTCTTAAATTCTTGTTAAGTTCCACTTATTAGATTCTGGCCAATCTGAGCCTCGTTGTTCTTATAAAGTTGTTCATATATAAAAAAAGTGTGGAAGCAGTTTTAAGATAAACTGCTATTCAGGCATGTTCAAGATAATTGATTTTTGAGACGAGGGGCGGGATTGACTAAAAATGTGTCCATAACTCTATTTAGTTGGCTGACTCGTGTAAGAGCGGCACTCAAGAAAGTTGAGTTGAATGGTGTGCATTTTCTAAATTACATTAACTTCCTTTTCCCGGAGCACGTCATTTTTATAAAACCAAGAAATTTGTCTTGCCTACCGTGGAATTGTCTGTTCTTGTTCTGAGTCTTACTCTTCGAATTCAGTAGTTTCGTAGCAAAATATTCTTAATGTAAATCGTTTAAATTGGAGTAGTTCAGAGTCGTGTAAACTCGCTGGAGGGCATACAACAGTTTAAAGGAAGTAACATTGTTAGCTTATATTATCACTACGCTTATACAGATCTGATCGTAGATAAACTCGCCGGAGTGTCTTGTTATTATTCTTGTAAAAATGATGAAGTGCTTAGCGGCAAGACCGCTCGGCTCTTAGGCGGCCGCGCACCGCTATGAGATCTTGATGTTCTGGCTAATGGTTTCGCCACGCTCAAAGAAAAAACATTTTCCCATCATCAGTGAAGACAATATTTTATTTTGGCTCAGACAATAATGAAAACGGTATCGATATGAATTGTTTTTAATGTAAATGAAAAATTAGGGAACATCTGGAATGGTGCTTGAACTTTCGTAGTTTAATGGATAGTCGCTTGTTGATCTTGTAAGACTTTCACGGGACATCAATCATTGATTTAGGGTTCTGTCATCTCTATTAGCTTAGCTATCGCTTACTCTCGCGCTTTGTACTTAGAAGTACTTTGTTCATTGTTTAAAGCATCGAGTAAATTTGCTAAAGTTTGTTAGTAAAGGTATCGAAATATCTCGCAACAAATCTCTTGTTTAAGAGTGTTTTTCGGTAGGTCAAACTCTAAAAAGCGGTTTTATTTCTCGCTCGTGTTGACTTCAAACTTTGCTTACTCAAGAACCAGAAAAATGTTTTGCTGTTTTAAGTGCAACTATTTTGATGTTATTGCATGTAATTTCGTTTTCGAAACATGCTGACCTACTCATATGGAAAATCAATCATTTGGTCAACTCCTGGATAATCTGCAGTGATTTGCTCGACTCCAAATCAACTACATTTACAGACCTTTTGGCTTCGATTACTTGTTAATGGATTCAGCTTATGGGAGTTGTGTGTATTTATTTCTGGGTAATTTCGTCCCTGTTTCCTTTTCCAAATTGCCTTTCCAAAACAAGCCTCTAAAGTAAACAAGCGTGTTTTTGACCTACGTTTGTCCAACTCCTTGCACGCTTGTGGGAATCCCGCAGTGTGTCTAACTATTTTAGTTCTTTTACAAAAGTTCAATGGTTACTGTCATCAGTCTTAGACGAATTAGAATTATAACCAAACAACATGTTATTGCACTAAAGGAAATGGCAGGAATCCTTGCATGGGTTCGCCGGCAGCCTTTATTTACATTGTCACCAAGAGTTGAGTTGAAGTCGACCCCTCGAGTTGGCGTGGGGCAAGAATACCGCCTCACACTTCATCAGGTAGGAAATTCCTAAATCTCGAAAAACATGCTGTTTACTCAAAAGAGAACAAACAATTAAAACCCCTGTTTAAAAGGTTACCACTTTTTACATCTTTAGAAAGTATGAGAATGTTGAGACACCTTTCGCTTCCTATACCCGTATTTGTTCAACTAAATCGGTCGATACTTTTTCGCCGTTTCAGTTTCAATTTTCCAAATGATTCTTTAATTTCGTTTTCTTCTCCTGACTTTCTAAATTTTTCGTTTGCACCGTTTCTGCTTTTCTCGAACCGCTGTGATTTTGGATTGTTTTGTTTCCTCAATTTTTCTTTTATACCTAAGCCGTGTTGGTCGTAACAACAACTCACTTACTATAACGAGTTTGAAGTTTTCTCTAAGCGTACATCCCCTACAGCACCGCTAAAGAAAAATAAGTTAATGGCAAATGCCACAAATATTAACAAAATAATACATTTTGAAGCTGAATTTGCCCTCACAATAAGAACATTGAGGCCGAGCAAAATTTTCACGTACAGGTTCTTTTAAAAGAAGAGAGGTTTGAAGTGCAGCAACTTCCTTCGAACGATCTGTTTATTTTCTGTGAGGTTGAGTGTTTACTCACTCTAAGCTAAGCAACTTGACAACGTAAAGCAAGTATTTTTACTGCAAACTTAAAATATTTACGAAACACTATCAGTTAGAGTTGAAGTTTATTTCTCTTGGTATGTGTTTGACCAGGTGACCGCGTCAAAAGTCACGGGATTGTTATTGAAAGCAGTTAGGTTGCAAATTTGTTATGGTTGTTTCAGCGACACAAAAGAATAACTTGAAATTAATATTTGTTCTTCTAGAAGCAGTATTTGTACTTGTAAAATGTTTTTGCAGTACGGTATGAATGCACACTCCTGAGAACTTTGCCCGTAAACTCTTATCGTCAAACGAATTTCTTCGTATGAAAACAAAAATACCACGAAGGCCTAATAGGGCAGATTGCAAGGCATTTTAGTAAAATATCATAAGCTAAACTGTCTCATCGGGTTTTGAGCTAACACAAGCTAACTGAAAAAACTGAGAAATTGAAAATTCTGAACAAAGAACACGACTTTCACAGGAGAGTATCCCTTGCGCGCGCCGTTGAACAGTAAGTTTCTGAATAAAGCGGTGACTTATGAAACAGATTTTGTTTTCAGATCTAAATAAAGAAATTTCTCTGCTTAAATGGGACGTTACTCTGTTATATGTTGAAATTACTGCAGATAAACATTATCAGGGTTTGTTTGGCTTAAATAATGGCTTGTTCAAAGTTTTCCTATACACTGTAAAGAACATTTTTAATTATATATCACAAGATTGACTGAACATTGCCGCTTAAATTGGCAAAGATTGCTGGAAGGACCTAAAACAACCAAAGGCTCGTATATCTCAAAGATAATGCGACCATTTATCCGATAGTTTTTACGCATGCAGCAATATAAGAGTTACTTATCTTGTTCGACCAGAAATCACCAAAAGTGTCGAGGTATACGTAATATTAATCCAGTTCACAGTTGAGGAACAAGGAAAGATGAGGCATGGCGGAGGGTACCAAAAAGATTAACAATAGTTTATCCGCAAAGAATTTCACCCTGAAACTGGTGAACAAGTGACAGCATCCTAATAGTCTTTATTACTTTTAAAATTCACAGACCCACTGCCACAGGTTAAGTAGACACAATGTAGTAGACACAACGTTCTTGCGTTCAGCCTCAGTCAAAAAATTCGACTATCTTATAAAAAGGAGTTTACCAGCGTATAAGCAAGCTTGCATCTAGGTTATGCTCCTTTCCTTTCACAGAAAGACATTAATACGTACACGAATAATAACTGATACGTATGTAAGCGTGATTTGTATTTACCAAAGCAACCAATATCCATTTTCGCGCGCTCTGATTGGCTCCCGTATCTCGCAATATCCACGACTATTAGTTGATTTTGGGGCGGTAGTCAAAATGGCGTAGCGTTACCCGTTACTTATGGACGAAGAAATGACTGCTTTAAGCGGAGAACCATTCCAGAAAACACGAAGAGGTCACAAGATTTGGCTCTTTGGCTTTAATGGTTAGGACAATAATTTTTCTTTCAAACTCTGCTCAAAATTCACGGCATTTATGTTCTTCAAAAAACCCTGAAAAATGTAACGAAATTCAAATGTACACGAAGCGCGCGTGCTAGAAATAGACAAAAAACTTAAATTTTGTCCTTTCTTTGAAAAATGAAATGCAATTTATCCCTATCTTCTGGTAAATACTAAAACAGCTATCCCCCTCAGGGTCGGTGTCTAGCTCCAGATATATACCTCGATGCTTCGCATTTCGATATATATATCTATCGCTATTCATCTCCCCTTCTGGTTATAGTTGTTAATTATAAGCACGTACATGTATTCAAATTTATACCCAGGTTCTTTCTTTTATAAGAACAATTTTTATAAGAAAACCAGGCTGAGAACGCCCACAAATTTGAAGTACAAGCAAAGACTGAAGTTTTAATCAGACACTTGATATGCACATATAAGTTCATAATAACGTTTCAAACCACTCTTTTCATTTGGAAATAACAGGGACCAAGAACAATTTAAGAACAGTTTGAGGCTGAATTCACCAAAAGTTTAAGAACAGCCGGGCAACCAATGCAGTGCATGGTTCCTACAAAAAGCATAATTACTTACTTAAGAATAGTTGTAGTTTAACAGGGGAAAGTTTATGAACAGCCCAGCCCAGTGGTTGTTATAAAACAGTGTGTGTGTGTATCACTTTAGCATAGTTATAGTTTAATAAAGAAAAGTTTATGAACAGCCCAATCCAGTTGTTCTTATAAAAAAGTGTGTATGTACAGTTATAAACTATAGCATAAATAGTTATAATATATATGAGAAGCTTTCAGTTTCATATAAATACAGGTCATTCTTATACTTTTCAGTCATCAACATTTAGCTTCTACTTTCTTAACATATGTCAGCGGCACAGTGGCCGAACGGTTAGCGTATTCGACTGTAAACCAAGTGTAGCAACGTGCTTTGGGCTTTCTTTACTTCTGAATAAAGTTTTTCACAGTTCGGGGAAACCAGCCAGGCCCGCTTTGGTTTCGGCCACAGTTTCTGTTGACCAAAAGGCCGACACCAACTTTAGCCTCAGTCAAGCGGGACGGTCCTTAGGTCCTTACTCCACGAGAGCAGAGTCGAAAAAGCTGCTAACTTCCAAGTCACATTTTCCTTTATCATTTACAGCAAACAAAGAACTTACAACAAAAGGTTACCGCGTGCTCCGACAAAAGAATTAAAGAACAATACGTTTTGCAACGTGACACAAGGGTCGCCAGATCGAGCCCCGGTCAGACCACTGTGTTATGTCCTTGAACAAGACATTTTACCAAACTTGTTCCAGTCGACTCAGCTGTATAATTGAGTACAAGTTCTGCTAGAATCTAACCAGCGATGGATAAGTGTCCTGTTCAGGAGGAGTCAAAGACTCTCATTCGCTTAACACTACATGCAGAAATCGGAGATATTAAGCGTCGGCCATATGAGCCACTTAGCTTCGAGAAAGGGTTTAGCTTCTTAACATATAGAAATACTTTTTAGTTGCCAACATTTAACTTCTCCTTTCTTTACATATAGAAAATATGTCATTTGGTTAAGAGAAGATGAGAACTGATCAAACAAATTAAGCGAACTACTGGAGATTAAAAGTAAAATTCTCCAAACCTTGTTCAATGAAAAGTATGGGATCTAGTTGGGAGAATTTACCAGTATACAACTGGCGCTGAAAGGGTTATTTTCCGTAGCACATATATGTATATCATGTATATCCATGTTTTATGTTTATATAGCTTTTATTTAGTGATGTTCCTCGGTATATAAAGGGCATTTTAACATAAAATTATTCATACATGCTCATTCAATTACAAATGATAAAATATCATTTTTGTTTTCCTGCTCTCGTTTATTTTCTTGTTTCCTTCTTGTAGTATTTTTCATATTTGATTAAAAATTAGGCCAAATGTTTGAAAAATGCTTTATTAAAATGAAAATGAAAATGTTCTGTTTTTGACAAATCAATGCATTATGAGCAAACAAAATGAAAACGATCCTCGCCATTTACTCATTAATTTCTCAAAAGCTGCACATTTCTGCGTCTAATCGAGACTAATAGTATATAAGAAGTGTATGTATAGATATCATGTTCAGTACTATAGCAACGCTCATTTTGCCCTGATTACCTGATCGGCTCCCTAAAAATTTTAATTTTACGAAACAACACTAGAAACACTTTTTAGGGCGCCCTTTCTGTGCATGGCTACTACACAAAGTTGCTTGCACAACACTTTAAACCGTTTTCAAATTGACCCAACACTCTGGCATATTTCTTAGCGATTGTTTTCTATCAAACCGGCAAAAGGTTTTTCAAAAATCCTGTTTTTGTTTAGCATCCGTTACAGATTTCCTTTGCAAAACCTTTTGCTTGCTGTTTCCAAGTTTCAAGAAAATTCTAACTTAATTTTTCATTAATTGTTGAAACATGTACTAGGAATATTCATTTTATTGAGTTTTGCTTCCACAAGAAGTTAAACGAGTGGTCATTTTATACTTATAGGCTTTCAACGATAGATTCTGAAGCAGTGATAACATATATGTATTGTCCCTTCATAAATATAAAGCTTTCGGTTACTGGCTCAATATCTTTAGTCCTCTTTGTGGGTATGTGAAAAAGGGTTCTACTTCTAGAAGGATATTAGCGTGTTGAAGAAGTTTTCCATGCAGGAAATACAATGATTACATTTGTTTCACTTCATAACCATATGTGCTAATAGCGAGCTTTTGAAAACAGGCGGCCGTGATAGCGAAAATTAAAACAAGCTACATTTGACAACCAAATGAAAAACCATTTTCCACTCTATAATGTTGCGTCAGAGGTGAGCCGGCACGCTATTGGACAATAGCCATTTGTACATTTCTTGAATTGTACGTTTCTATATCTTTCAAGAATTCTTGGCTTTTCCATATATTTTGTCTAGAAACGCAATTAAGATTTTAAAAGATTTATTCCAGGAAACCCTTATCTCTTACGTAAGCTTCAGGTCAGGCCGTTGCCATAAATACACCATAGAGCCAAGATACAATCAGTTGTAGAACACGAAAAATTCAGTTGCTGATGTAACTAGACCAACTATACAGGTAAGGCGGTCAGTTCGACATCAAATTTTTTTTCTGTACAAATAAAAGCTGTCAGCTAAGGAAACACATCCGGATTAAGTCCCACGTACTTTTCTTCTTTGCAATTGTATGAAAAATGGTGCCGAAATGATGTATTTGGTTACTTTCCGGTCAATTGCTTCAAAATAGCCTTTTTTACGTCAATATTTAGGTATGAGACATATGAGCTCGACTGTCTCTTTTTCGGTTTTGTTTAATTTGTTTGTTCCATCTAAATGTGCGCTGAATTAGAAGTTCTCAAATTTTTTTAAGACGATGAAAAGTATCTTTTTTCACCTTTTAAAATGGGACTTTGATCAACCAGAGCTCTCGAACAAAGAAAGCACTTTAGAGCAGTTTTTCTACTTTTAGGAAAATTAAAGTATATTTGCCAAGGCCTTTAGATTTCGGTTGGAAAATCTGATTTAATACCAAAGTAAGCGTTTTTATAACAC
Source organism: Hydrozoanthus tunicans (assembly GCA_026413305.1). Classification (NCBI taxonomy): domain Eukaryota; kingdom Metazoa; phylum Cnidaria; class Anthozoa; order Zoantharia; family Hydrozoanthidae; genus Hydrozoanthus; species Hydrozoanthus tunicans. The sequence goes on along the minus strand of JAOBAT010074013.1, from coordinate 13,307 downwards.
AGATGTTGCGGCGTTTTACGATACCGATCTTGCAGCATATTTTTAATCCGTGATTTTCAGAAATAATTAGTTCTGTTTTGATAAGAAAACACGACAGCAGGACAATGTAATTATGTGGTACACATTCGTGCAGTCCCGCAGTTTCAAAGCGAGAAAGAGCCGAGTAAATTTGAGTTTTAAAAATATATTACTAGCTTCATACACCTTTACGAAAAGCTGTTAACTCGAAAAAATCTTTCTATACATCGTTGTATAAAGATGTATTAGTGAAACTTCAAAATTGAATCACTTTCATGTTTCCTGCCCTACAACCGCTCCCTTCCGCTTTCACGCCAACATGGCTACAAAGAGATAAGCAGAAAAAATTATCAGGCTTATTAAAAGTAGTGATTAGAGTTGATCCATGTTTGGGAAGCTAAAAACACAAACACAACCGAGTACTAAGCAATTTTCATTGTCCAAACACTCTCGATTCCTTATAGATAAATTTTATTAAACAATCAACTTAACTGAAATATATTTACAGGCGTGTTCATACGTTACTAATAACTGTGATTAACAAATCCAAAATATGCCGCGGCAAAACTGTTTCTTTATCCTCAAGGCCTGCTTAAAGATATTAGAAGCCGTCTAAGTTTTTAAACAACAGGGCTTGGTTTTGATACTGTCAAAAGAAACAGGCTTAACACAAACTAAACGCTAACAATATACATGTGACAGGATATTTCTGCTTGTTTTTAGCAAGTTCGCTCCCATTTTCTCGAGTTGTTTTTCCTGAGGTAGGAATAAACTTATCAAAAATTTCTAATCTGCTTCTTAAACAGATAATTAACTGGTCATCCGAAATTCCTAACACTAACATTGGAAAGTTTTCTCTTACACTAATATTCCTAGTATCCCTGAAAGATTTTTAAGCCGATTTTAAACAAAAGTGATTCCTTAACTATTCGAGCTTTAAAAAAAAAGCTTGATTAAAACATGAAATAAAAAAGGCAGAAACTTTGCCAGCAAACTCTGCTAAAAAAATTTGAAAGTAAAAATCGAATTTTTGTTCACAAAAACTTGTTGAACGAAGGGCAAAACGTAATGATTCAATTGAAGAACAGGTAGTGAAAAACTAGATTCAACAAAGCTGTTATATGAGTAACGCCAACGGAACAGAAAACGTTTTCAAACTTAAAAATTTAAGGTACATTGGAAATCCGAACTGTGTTATGGTTCGTGAAAAGACTTCTTTGGATTATTTAAACTCACCGCTACTCAGTCAATAAACCTAGTGATACATGATCCGAAAATGGCCAACACTAAACTCTCTAACTACATACAAAAATGTTTCTTAAAACATAGTAAACCTAAAGTATGTTTATGTTATGAAACTTCTGAACAACATAGACTAAACAAATCATTTAAGCTTCTCCAAAAACGTGAAGTGGACTGGTGATAAACGCGGAGCAGAGCAAACAAATTTCTTAGTTTAGCCGTGAACGATTAATTTCCAAACACTTCATACAAGTTATATATAAAACTGCTCACATAGTCAATAAACCAGGATAATTTAAAGTGTTTTTAAATAGTTTGTAATGTCAGTGAGATTCTGGACGCAATGGCGGTCGCGTTAGGCCGACAGAACTAGACTCGTCGTACAAATCTTTAACACTGTTTTCTCTTGAGTCGATAATGTCATTGATCATAAACCCAGATCCTCGAGATTTACAGTTGAAACCAGCTACTTGCGAACAAGCAATCGCTCCAGCTCTGCCAAAACAAATCGGATCAGCGCTTGAAAAGTAGTAAGGTGTCGGGCGAATGAGTGAAGGCATTAAGTCGATTTGCGGCTTGAGAGCAAGTCCCGGATCTCCGTTGACGGCTCCGAGTCTTGGCGTTTCACTATGCATGGTTTTGAAGAGGTTGAAATGATGAAAAGAATCCACTCGACTCACCAAAGCTGAATCGTTGGCTCTTGAAGGTGGTCGGCACTTGAAACGTTTTGCTCTCCGCAGAAAACTACCTGTTCCAAACATGTCTCCCGCATGCGGATGCAAAGCCCAGTAATTTCCCTTTCCAGGTTTACCAAAGACACTTCGTGGAACTTTTACGAAGCAGTCGTTCAGAGACAAGTTGTGGCGAATGGAGTTCTGCCATTTTTGCTGGTTCTTTCTAAAGTAAGGGAATCGTGTCATAATATACTCGTAGATTTCGTTTAGCGTTCTCATGCGTGGTGGTGAGCTCTGAATAGCCATCGTTATCAATGCGATGTAAGAGAATGGTGGCTTGACGTCGTCGGAGAGATACGGCTTGCTTCGAGGATGCATGCTTCGGTTTATTTCTGTCAGGCCAAGTTGGTGAGCATCATCGGCTTTTATAGCATACGGGAAGCCGAGAGGTCCCACGAGCGGATGATGGCTAAAATTGTTTTGGAGCACCCATGGTATTGCGGCACTCATGTCGCTCTCTCTACTGTGGTTTCTTACTTGTGATCCCGTAGTTTGTTGACTTCCTGAGTCAAAGCTTGTCAAGAACTTCTTTTCCATGTCTTCGAAGGGAATTTTACCACAGGTTTCCATTTTCACGAGGAACCCTTGAGCTTGTTGTTAGCTTGGGTGACACAAAGGGTCGAGAGATCTACTTTCCCTGGACAAACACTTCTCAACTCTTCACAGCTTTGCACGTACAAGCAGTCTGCAATCACCAATGCTCGACCCGTTGTTTTTAAATGTCCACACGGGGGTTATTTTTAAAAATTTCACGTCTATTGGCCACCCACCAAGGCGTGTTTATTCAACACTTTCGATTTTAGAGTCCAAGAACTATACTGCAGTTTATGATGGAACGGGTGATTTCGTTTGCGCAGGTTTTTTCCCAATCGTTATCTGTTTTCCTCTTAAGACTTATTGATTACGTTATAATGTACGCGACTTTATGACTTCATCGCTAAACTGGCGCTCAACGCATAGAGGATGTCTCTTTTGAGTAGTGCGGCGTGATATAGGAATGTTACTGCCATCTGGTTTCGATTTGCTAAAGCTGTCATCTCTACGTAAATTCCGGTTGTGTGCATTCCTTAGCAAAATAAAAGTGTTCTCAAGTTGTTTAGCGTTGTGTTTCGGTTTGTTTTCATAGCTAATTGTATGAGGTTGCGGTGGAAAATTGCCATCGCTTCACGCTGTTAGCAAAAATAAATCCCTCATATGCCACTAAAAAATACAACAGATAGTGACAAGGGGAACTTCAGGTCGAAAATGACTTTACGGTTTTACTTTGTGGGCCATAGTGAGAAAAACAGTAAAGCTGTTATAAAGTACACATCTGATTAGATCTAACAACAAATTAGCAATTAACTCGGCGATTAAACAGCGGCGAGGGGTGAGAAAAGATTTTACAAATGAATGCCGTGTTAAATGGATTAACTGCAGGCAAGACCGATGTTTAAAGTTTAATTCTAGACTTTTGCTTTCGCAGATTGTATCCTCCTCGAATCGCCAATCCCCAAGCTGCCTTAGATCAACAGAAGGCTTTCGGCAATTGGGATTTGTTTATAGCTGTTTTTATGGGCCGTGTTTATTTGAATTAATTAGGGTAATCTGATCTATCATTTCTTGCTTCGGCACGCGCTCTATCTAGCCGCAAAGGAAGTGTTGTACGAGGGGCGAAAGAAAAGTTTATTTACCGTAAACTCGGTAATTCCATTTTTTTATTGATCTTTGACTCTAAAACGTTTTGTAGTTGCTTTGTGGTTATTTTTCTAATCTCCAACTTGTTCATTTCGTTTTGTTAAACTTTCGATGCGCATTTTAATTTACCTTGAGGAATGTATCCAGTTTTGTACACCATTAAATTCTAAGTGCTATTGTTCTCTTTTATGCTCCACACAAGCGAGAGATCGTAGTTTTATTCTTGTAAAACGAACGTTAAAAAATCAAAACCTTTTTTTTAATAGCTTCATTATACAATCAGAGGAAGCGGCGGCTACAGTGCACGCGCGAAAAAGTAAAGTAATTGTTTTAACAATGAAGCCGAAACTTCACACTTTGTCAAAAGCAAATTTCCTTTGCCAGTTCTGTTGAGTAAATACTCAACCCAAGTATAGTTTCGACGATTGTCCGTGCCACGCGTTTAAGATTACGTCCATTGTTACAACGACAGACTTTTGTGTAAAGGAATTTGCAAATGGACTCGGCCGGACAAGAGCATTCATTTCGCGTTTTCCGGTTGTCTGCACTCTGCACTTTCGAAGACAACTCTTCCGGAAAATGAATGCCATTCTTTCTGTTTGTCCGCTTCTATGATGTCTTTCCTGAAAATGTTTTCATTTTGAAGAATTCTGTGAGGCCTTTGTCATCGTATTGTTATTCTAGTGTATGAAAGAACTTTAAACGTGAACGTTCTCCAGAGTATACAACTGGTAACATTTATGCGGACCACTTGTACAGTTCATCGCTTGAATAACCTGACCTAACTCTCATCCTATTTCCATAAAGAGTTTGTGACACAACCTTCGGATTAAGCAAAAAGGTAATTGACAGTCTAAATGTTCCTTCATTTTTAAAACAATCCCCCCTTGCCTTCAACTTCAACGCCTATTGTACCACATTCCATCTTGTGGCAGGAAAGTTGGACGCACAAAGAACCCCCAAAGAAACAACCACAAATAGACTAATGGTTAGCCATGAAGTATCTTCAAGTTAGTGTGTGGGACATTTATTGAATCTGTTTAAGCAGGATTCAGCGGGTTTTTAATTAAAGAATCCAGTTACCATAAAGACCCCTTTGAGATTCAGGCTTCTAGCTTGAGGCAGGCGTTAACTGCAAAAGCTCGTTTGAGTTGGGCCCTTAAATACTTATCCTTTAACGTCATTGATCATAGCCTGTACTGTAAGCTAAAATGAAAACTTTCCGTGCTGAGCGAAGACAAAGGTAAGGCCTCAAAATGTAATCAAACCTGGATATAAATTATGGTAATGTTTCCATATTTCATTTTCAGTATGATTAGAGTTTTGAAATTCGTATCAAGATTTCCATCCGTGGCTGGGCATCACCAACTTATAACATTGTTCATGAGTCATTTTATGAGGAAATTTCAGTTTTTTGAGTCTCAATTTTTGCCGTCGACTATACTGGAGATCTTATTGAGTTCGCTTCAAACACGCATCTCGCGATACAAACTCAGTGTAACTTTGTCTACAAGTTCTTCTAATCTGAAATTGTGTACGGTAGGCAAGACCGAATCTACCACTTCAAGCTTTGAAGTGATTCCGGTGTAAATTTTCCGGTTTGAATTCAATACAGTCTGACTCAGAAGACCTATTTTCATCTATGTAAGGGAGGTGTTATGATGTCCTACATTTTTTAATGAGATAAGTTCGCGGTACCTCAGCGATAAGAAGGTTGTAGCATTGCCAGTGTTCTTTGTCCAAAACTTGGATTTATTGAACAATGTTTTCCCGCTTTTCCCGGGCTAGTTGTTATAATGATGCCAATCCTTTACCTATATAGATTTCCTAATTTCATCGAAGGCAAAGCAGGACGAATTACCAAAATTACTAGGGTTTCGGTTAATGTCTTAATCTAAAGAATATTCATAACTTAGATCCAAAGAATTTTCAACCAGGCTAAATAGTTACGAGGTAACTTCTAACAATAGAGAAGAGCTTATATTAAGTTTCTTTTTATAATTTTCACAGAGATAGGGAGCCATGAATTCATACACCCATGCAGCGACCATGCAACATTGATATTTTTTCAGCTGTCAAGTTGACAAGATTTTAAACTTGTGCAATCTTAAAAGGAATATGTAAATATGTCCACAGAACACGATACTTTGAGGGGTTGTTCTTTTTTAAGTTGAAAAGAAAGGCTTTCATTCCTAACAAATCGATGATTGTAAACCATAGCAAGAAGAGGACAAGGTGTGGAAATAACACTGAAGTGAGCACTCTTGACGCCAGTTTGATTCTACTACTTGTTGAGAAAATGTGTCAAACAGGTTGAAAGATATATTTCCATTGAGAGCTTTTTGTTATCTTTATTAACGTAGTTAAACCAAAATCAAACTCTAACGTTTTGAAAGTCGCAACTACTTACTAGAATTCTGTCTTTGTTATAGAGTCTAAAGTCGTTACGGTAATAATGGGTATTTTGCATTATGATCCTGAAAAGACTGAGAGTGGCAAGCTTAAATGAAGTGGCTCAACCAGAGGCAAATATCTTTTGTGTTTTCTTTTGATAACTTATATAAACTGGTAGTGGTATAGATTTCAAATTAAAAATGTATTTTGGTTTATGAAAAGCTTAGAGGAAGGTGAAAGTGTTAGTTCCTAGAGTTGTGTAATGACGATTTGTGAAAATAAACTTCTTAACTGTTATGGTTTCCTTTTTGACTTTAAGACTGTGACGTGTGAAAACATGGGATTCTGCTACGGCTTGAGGATCAGTATATGTTTGTTTAATTTTCTTTGGTAGCAGAAAAGCTTGTGCAAAAGAAAAGCTTTGTTGCAGCCCACTAGATACGAAAGAAAACCGTTGCTTCGCGCGCGCGTTGTTTTTCGGTTTTGGTCGATCAACGGCAGATGTAACTAAACTTGTCTTTCGTTTATTATTTCCCTTAAACCGTGACAAAGCTCAAATTTGATAAAGAAAAACTGATACTATCATACATAGGTCAGCTAATTGGTGTTTACAGAACCCTGTTTGAATGACTAACTGCCTCGAATAATACTTTTAGAGTTTACGTCACACGTTCAGTGCTTTTGTCGTCTGGTATGTTTTTGCACCTTAAAGAAACAAATCGGATATTTTCCTTCTTGGCCAGTTTCTTTGAGTCTCGAGTGGCCTAATTACGTTACCTGGCCAAGTCGAAAACCTTTCTGCTGATGTGTCACAAGATTAAATCAAAACAATGTTGTTGTTTAGATTTGGGACTCGTTATCTAAGTTTCAATCACGATTTAACGTTTTCACGAAACCAAAACGCTTGTTTACGTGGTTATACAACAAATGCTTGAATCTCAACTCAAAATTTTAGGTTTTCTTCGCGCGAGAGTTTTTGTTTTCTTTATGTTAACAGACGCCATCTCCTCTCAAGTGACTGGGGTAATGGCGAAGTTTGAAGCGCAGTATAATCCTTTCCTGTTGAAACATGAACTAGCTAATTTCGTTAACAGTATAAGACCTTTTGTCAGGGAGCGTTCTCAACGAGTGGACTTCAGTTTCTGCCGCAATCTATAAGTCAAAGTTCTAACTTTAAAAAACTTGAAAACAGTTCAACTTTAGAGTCCAAATTTGTTGATAAAATTGAACGAGAAAAATGAACGGTATTCTTGTCTGGCTCAAAAGTGAGAACTGAATATACAGCACAAATCACTCACGACAAACAAAATGAAGAACTTCTTCATGTAGTTTCAACTACTTGATCTAGAATTTTAATTCACTAATAAACTCAGTTCCTTAAAGAGAAATCAAGTTTTGCAAACGGACACAGCGCAAATGTCCACAAACAACTGCGTTTATTCACCAACGCAACAGCAAGTATATGGTTGTGGTAGATTATTTCTATCGATAAAAGGTTAAATTAGTATGGCTAATTCTTCAAAGCTGGGTTTCGGACTTCATAAGACTAGTGCTTCAAATGTTTGGACGTACTTTCATAACCCATATAAAAACCGATGGTTTTACAGCAAAACCACATAATTTCATTAACAGAATTCAATGTTAATCTTGCTTGATTTCTATTTTTTACAGTTCTCGGCATAATGTAATCTTTGATTTTTGAAATAAGCAGCTATATATGATGGCTTTCTGATTAGAAGCGCGCGAGAATTGCTTGCCCTAAAACCAAATCCCAATTTTTTTCGAAAACTACATTATATTGACAATGGTTTATGTCGGCAACAAGTGACTCTGTTCTAAGTTAATTTTTATAGCTCTGAAGATGTGCATGAAAAAACACAAAAGCCGTTTTCAATAACCAGTCTATCAATGAAACCGTTCTTTGGGCATCCCAACACGCGTGATTTATCCAGATGTCTTACTGATGAAAATTCACAATTTCTGAATTTGTTGAGTTGTGCAGTTGTGAGCTTGTCTGTCAAGATGCGCAAAAACCAATAGTCACTTGAAAAAGCCTCAGCAAATATTAAGTATAATTCTAATCAGTTCAGCACTTTTAGACAAGAAAAGTGAATGGCCGCTTTGTATGGTTTCAGCAACTGGCTCAAAAGTTTGGCTGCGTTAATGTGAACTTGTGGTTTTGACAGGGAGGAAAGCAAGGTTTACAAATACATGGACTTGGCAGTTGTTTGATTTTAATACTCCTCCAGTTTAAATAGGATTAGATTATAGTGTGCTGTAATCCTCTGAATTTCATGGTGTCAGTTCTACATTAGCGTGGCGTATGCTTCCTTTCGTCCACGAATCCCCACTACTTCGCAACTTCTGAATTTGTTGAAGCATGCAGTTATGATACTCACTTGAAAAAGTTTCAGCGAATATTAAGAATAACATTAACTAGTTCGGCTGATCTTGAAAATGCTGGAAAATTAACCTAATAAGGCTCATAGCGACGTCTTAAAGTCTCTTAAAATAATTTCAAACCATTGAATAGCACAATGCTCATAAGCGACCGCGATAAAATTTTATTGTCTGTATGAGTTTTTGTCTCCAATATTACTCCACAAAAGGAATGTACGTACGTCGTTCGCTGGTATTTTGATTATCAATTAAATATAAAACGGAAGATCTGTTTCGCTAACAGTTTTAAACTAGGAAAACGCAAAAGAGTGCAGACAAAGTTCTTTAAACCTTTCTAACCTTCTAACTCCTTAACCGTTACGTTGATTCCATAAGCCGAGTTTCTGATGGTTGGTAAATTAGTTCTTTCGCACTTAATATGGAGATTTGCGACTATTCAAAAGATTTTGATGATTCTCTTGGATGGTAAATTAGTTTGAACAACTCAAAGATCGAGAAAGGAAAACAAGAATCTCAAGGCATTTTCATAACAGTGTAAAAGCCTCGGTTAAGCAGCTTACATCCCAAGATGATTCCAAGTACTTTCAATTCTCCATCCAAAGCAAATGCATAAAGTTTCAGTTTTTGATAGTTAATTAATACTGAGAAAAGATAAAATGAATGAAAACGTTTTCACTTTCTTTGGTAAATTAATTAGTTAAAAAGTGGGGAAAAAAAGATTGATTCAATAATGATAACTAGATTCGTAAAGTTTTATGAGCGAACGTTTTCTATAATGGTGCTTTTCTTTGTAACTTTAAACCAGCTGAATAAGCTTTAATCGCCATCATTTAACCCCCTTTGGTGCATAACTTTAACAACGACTTTGAATGTTCTGGTGAAGAATCTTGCAGCTTATACATAGAGGCTCTAAAAGAATGCATTTTTCGACTGCAATAGATCGAAGGGGCCCCGCATCTGTAAGTAATTTAAGGTATTGATGGTGGCACTAGAGCGCATTTCCGAGTCTTATAAATCCTTAAAACGACAGTTAAGCCGATCGAAATTTTAAGTTCAGTGAAGTACGTTGATTCCTGTTGATTGTACCCGTGCCAAGTAAGCAAAGACAGTCAGTTCTGAGAATGCCTTCCAAAAGTTATAAATAACAATGACTTGGAGAGATAGTTCATGTGATACGACAATATCGACCACACTAATAGCTTTGCTTTAAACAAAGACCTCAACTGATACTATAATGCACAGGTCAAAGTTATGATTTAAGGGCGTATCAACTACACTGAGTGGTCCATAAGGACGTGAAGTTGCAAAACCACAAAGTTTATCAAAGGAAATGGAATTTTTCTTTACCCCTTTGTTGATGGAAGGAACAGATGTGCAAAGCATTGTACTATTTGTCTTAAACTACGCTTCACTATTCAGATTTAAGCTCAAAGATTTTTGATATAAACATTGTTTGGCAGATTTCTCAATGATTAATGATTTGTGAAAGGAAATAGTCCCCCAAGTTGTTCAAAATGTAAGACCAACTTAACGCTAGTTTGTAAACATACGCGTTTCGATTAAAAAACAAAACCTGAACATGACGTGGATGATTTGACATTTTGCACAGCTACGCACATTCACACGAGTTTCGTTCCGCAGCGAAATCTAAAAACTTTGCCATTTTTAAATTTCAAAAGTGACTTTCCGTTATCAAAGTAACGAATAATTTTTTTGCGTTTTTCCCTTTAACTTGTGGTTTGAGAATATCCGACATTTTCGCTCCTTATAAACTTAAATGTCGTTTTCTAACTAAATTTATCAGACCAGTAAAAACGCCATGACACTGCTCCTTAGACAAAGCAGTGTCGCTCGCTCTTGAACATAGGTTGTTTTAATGTTATTTTAGTTCCAGTAAGTCAGTTGTATTCTAATCCGTTACTAGCTCCTCCACAGGCCCGCTCTTTTCAAGCCAAGCGTGAAAAGGACTGGGTCTCCTCCCTGCTCAGACTTGAAATTTTTGCTAGCAAACACAAACGGCAAGGAAATTCTCACAGCAATGCAGAAAATGAAACAGAAAAACCCTCGTTGACATTGCAACGCGGATTTAGGTTTGCCTTTTTTAATATCTGATTCCGCTTTTTTTCAACCGCGTCGCAGGAAGTCTCACTGACTCAACTGAGTACATTACTTTCATTCTTGAAAGCAGACGCGAGTTGCCGGTTTTAAAACCGACAACACAATGAGTATGCTGTCTCGACCTACTCGGAAGCTGTGCTTTTTTAAGCCGGTACTATTTTCGCTCCACTCAGTGCCTTTCAACATGCATTTCTATTAGGCGCTATTTTTTTTCTAAGAACAACTTTTAAAATAAGAATTAGGCTCAAATCGGCCAGAACTTGAAAACAATTTAAGGCGGGAGTACACCTTAACTTTTGTTGGATAGTGAGGAAGTTGAGAAAGATATTTAAATAAGAAGAATATTGAGTAAAACTCGAATTTACATCAAGAACAAAAACAACTCAAAATTCATCCAAAAAATCTGGTTATCATGCAGTTCAAGCTGATTCTCCTTCATTCCATCTGCGTTTTAAGCGTAGCGATTTCATATATTAGAATCATGGACGGAGATATCGTAAGAAACATGAGAAAAAGTGGCCACAAAGCGCGCTTTGGGTTTACTCCCGCCTTAAGAACAAACTGAGGCATGGGACTCGATGGCTATATTTTTCAACTTTACTGAGTTTCGATTTTTGACTTAACATTGAATATACTGAATGAATAAAAAACATGATTCACAGTAATTTCCCTTTAATCAGTCATTGCTCCGAGTTAGACGCTGCCCATATATCAGTTTGCAACATTTTATAATGGCTTAGAACTAGCTTTGATTCAATTTAAACCACGCATAGAAATAAGAATAGTTTGGGGCTCAAATCGCCAAAAAAATTAGAACAAGAAGCGTCAGCCAAACTTACTGGTTCCTAATTGATCCGGCACACGTTTTTTTATGATAATGAAAAAAACTTTATAATAACAACGAGGCCCCGTATATTGGCGAAAAATTAAGAACACTTTTGATTTAAGAACAAGCCGTAAGGCTCGGGCTTTTCGGCCGGGTTTCAGTTTTCGGAGCCGGTAGATATACACTTTGTTCGATTTTGTGTGGTGAAGAAATAGGAAAAAACACAACCTGTATAACTTGTTGATACAGCGGATTCTGAGAGAATAAGCAGCTCAGTTTGAACAAGGAAATGATACAAATACGTGAAGCTAAATCTGGGAAGAAATTCGTCTCGGGAAAAAAATGCATTAAATTCTTTAAATCATATGGTAGTTATATTGATCAAAAGCGATTCATTTTCTAAAACATGTGTTGCAATACCCTCCGCTTTTCCTTTACTCACCCTTAAAGCACTCAAATTAGAGAAATAAGAACAACTTTTAAAAGAAAAATCCGCAAGTAAATGTGATCGATGTTTGTCCTTTGTTGGTTTATGTGAAATTGTGAATGCTTAGAATTGCATGAACTTTTCAAATCCTCTTACATGTATTTTTAAAAATTTTTTTTTCTTGTCGGTGAAGGAAATAAAATGCACACAAAATACTTAGCAAGATAGATTATTTTTCAGTCGACTTGTGTAAACAAAAAGCGGAATTCTCAGTCCGCCGGCGCCTATTCTAGGTTAAGAAAAAAAAAATACGTGAAAAACCTTGATACAGGAACCGAGTACTGATAGAACGTGACTATGAAGAATTTTCGGCTTTTCTCGTGCCGCCGAAAGAATTCCGGTTGTCTATGGGTCGAACTTACGTGATTTAATAAACGATGTAAGTTCTTTTAGCATTCCTGGAAATTGTGGTTTGTTGACAAATATCCTACGCTTTAAACCCGTTATGACATCTTTTGCTGAACTTAATTGAGCTCGATGGTGTATACCTTATTGCATACCTTAAAAACTGATAGCAGACCACAAGATTGGTTCTGAGGCACATATCTTCACGTTTCGATTATTTGGTATAAAATGCATCGCGCGTGTCTCCGCTCCAAATTGTCAGTGATCAATCTAATCTTTATCATTTATTGCAAGCAATGTTTTTGATAGTTATCAACTGCGTGTTTAACTGAGAGTTATTAAATGGCAACTTAAACTGGTATCTAGAGTCAGTAAACACTGAACTGAACTAGGCGGTATTATCAAATTTTCTAAAAAGCTAGAATATGGGAGAGAAAATAAATGTGTTATACGGTACGTTTGGTTGCCTTAGTACCAAAACAGGAAAGCCCTAAAGAATTTTTAAAATGTTTCCTAAAAAATGTCAGCAACAAAGGCTTCATTTTCTGAGTGTTTCTAAAACATGAAATGGGGCCCAGTTGTTCAAAGGCCGACTAGCTGATACGAACTTAACCTACGTTCTGTCTCCAACCTATAGAGACTGATTTGAGCAGCAGCCTTGGAGCTGACAAGTTTATTATTACTATACTGTTGTTATAAACAGTCAAAACATTATTATTATTACCGTTATTACTTTTATTATTAATATTGTAATAATTATCATTTTTTACTATTATTATTTCTATTATTATTGTTATAATTATAAAAAAAAAAAAATAATAATAATAACAATAATAATAATAATGATAACAAAAATAATAATAATATTAACGATAATACTAATAATAACAACATTATTGTTACTATTGTTGTTATTATCATTACTATTATTATTATTATTGTTAAAATATCAAAAATGGTATAAAGGTTAAATCGTAGTTTAAAACAAACGTCTTCGACTTATAAAGTCATCTTCAGGTAAATGAAAGTTCTGCGCTAGAGAGAACAACGTATTTTATATAAAATA
>JAOBAT010074002.1:0-21086 GCA_026413305.1 Hydrozoanthus tunicans | reverse complement strand
GCTTCGCTATGCAGATTGAGCATTTATTATTCAATTTTAACACCTTATTCTTCTGTACCGTCTTTTTCGCGTCTTTTTAGACAATACCTGCCGTCTTTTTACCGACTTTTTGGACAATACCTGCCCTCTTTTTACCGACTTTTTGGACAATACCTGCCCTCTTTTCTGCGTCTCAGTTTTCACACCAAACAGACGCCGTATTTTAGCATCTTTTTCAAAAACGAAATACACCGAAATCGCATTGTTGCATTATACAATATTGTCTAGGCTCTTGATGTAACAACATGCTTGTGAGCATTTGGAGCTTGTGATCGATCGTGATTTGTTGGCATTTTATTTCCGTGAGAGTCGAAAGCCATCGAACGTGACGTCCGCCATATTGAATTTGCTGCAACGCATTATGGGTCATGTTACACTCATTCTTGCTTGGTTACAGACCCGACAACATAGTGGTACACTCTGTACCTATACCTTGAATAGAAGCACAAATCTAAACTGTTATTGATATTCACTGGAACTCAAAATATCAACTCCATCACATTCATTGGCACTCAAAAACAGAAAATTATTTGAATAATTTGTTTCTTTTTTAAATATTTTCATTTCTGTGATGTTTGAGGTGCACTTTTTACTCATTTCTGTTTGCCTCGCCTATAACCAGCAAAGACAACTCTTGACAAAACTGCAGCATTGCTGCAGAGTCATAACACCTTTCCTCATCACTTACTTTAACCTCAAAGCAGACTTTCCCGCTGGTGATCCCCCACGTAGCCCTACCACCAGCACACAGGTATGCAAAGCAGTCTTCTGGCAGAGGACAGCAGTTGAGGCCGTCTGGCATTACTTTCAAATTGATGTCACAGTTGTCTAATGGTCAAGAAAATTGAATTAATTTAAATCATGATGATTAATCATAATTTATCTGTATAATAATGACTTAGCTGAGGCCATCTGGCATTACTTTCAAATTGATGTCACAGTTGTCTAATAGCCAAGAAAGTTAAATTAACTTAAATCATGACGATTAATCTAAATTTGTCTTACTTATTTGACCTCAAACCCTTTCAGTTGTTCAGTAATTCTAACTCCTACACACACAAGACACAAGCAATGATGCGGTGTCGGTCCTAACAGCACAGACCCAGGGGTTTTAATCAAAACTCATATGGACACAATGAATAATATAAGCTGAGAAATATGATCAGTTCATTCCCTGACATTCGTGTGACCAAGCCTGATACGAAAACCATCAAAAAGTCTTAAAAAACAATAAAAGAAAAAAATCTGGGACGTATTCCCCAACCTATGCAAGGCCACAAACCTCGGGGGCTAGGGGTGAACAGGAACAAGTCTAAGCACTGTTCGGTTGCAACTGCAGAGTCTTAAGAGATCCAACGTTAACCCGTGCTGAAAGAACCACGAATGAACAATAAACATTTATGATCTACATAAATACGCCAATGGCTTTCCCGCCAAAACTCTAATAAGTACATTGATATTCCTGAGGGAATAATCGACACTATTGTTCCGGATTCAGAACTATTTTCGCTTTTCCTTCATTGTTCCACTTTGTTACACAATTCATCCAAAGAGAAAACTATTTCATTTATTATATACTTAATCATAAGCAGGGAAACAAACTAAAAATCTTTGTTAAAGGCAGATAAATGAAAAAAAAAAACAATATAAACTGGAACTTGGTCAAAAAGAGTTTTCAAGAAACTGGTGATAGAATTTGAACACAATCCAAGGGAAAAATTGAACTTTCAAAAACTATAGTCAGTCAGACTTATTCTAAAACAACCTTTAAAATATTCATACCACCAGGCTTCAAAACAACTTTGGAAAACTATACCAATTTCAAATCAAGATCTCCTACTTCTAGAAACAAATAGAATACTAGACTATAAAACAGTCCATGCTGCTTACAGCAAGCATCTGTTTTGCCATTACATTTAACAAATATCTTAAATTCAAAAGCAAATAATTTCTCAAAATAATTTGTAAGTAGAAAAACGTTTCTTTTTTACAGCAATGTGGCTCTTTTGTCAACTCACATTTGTCCACTACAACTAGGGATTCATCTAGCTCAACTTCTTCTTCTTCTTCTTCTTCTGGCTCAACAGCACTAGGACAACAAATTTATGATTAGCATAGATACCAGCAAAAGAAACTCAATATCACAGTTACTATATTTCCACTAAATTTTACAAGAGCAAACTAGTTACAGTTTAAAACTGAGCATTACTTATCTTATAAAAACATAAATTTTGGTTCATTAACAGAATATAACTGCATCAAAAGGAAAGTAAAAACATTAACTTTTTTACAGATTATTAGTAATAATATTTTTCAAAGTATTTTAACATTGTCAACCTGCAGCAAGTTATCTGCCTACAGAGCCACATTAACTGGTTAAACTGTACAGAACATATCTAATAACTGAGTGCAAGGCCTGTCTGGGAAAACATCTGTTCCAGTTCTTTCACTTTACTGACCAAGCAATTAAGCAAGTTCTGTGTGAAAGTTTGTAGGCAAATATTTTTTACATAGTTAAAAGCTTCAGTTTCATATCAATAAAAGAGAACCATTACTTTACATGTTTGATTTTGCGAGAAATCAGTCCTAAATTTTCCCAGTTCTGTGTGGGAAATTTTTCAAGCAGTTTTTGGTCAATCAGTCAACATAAATTCGTTTAATATAATAATAGCATGTTACTGCACAGTATTTCAAGTAAAAAATTCAAATCATTATCCACCTTTCTTCCTCTGCTTTCTCTTCTTTTCCAACTTCCTTGCTCTCTTCTTGTTTGGTCTGATTCTGCTCTGTGGCTGTATGGGAGTTCAACAAGCATCAGACAAGTAATGACAAATAATGACACACAACAACATGAAACAGAACAAAATAATGAGCTACAAGAAACATATATAACAATATATTCACAATATATACTTGTACTAGGTACAATTTTCAATCTTGTATTCACTTTGCTGCAAAGAAAATATTCCATATTCATTTTTCATTTCATCTCCTTGGAGTCGCATTACTCTTTAAATAGTAATGATTTAAAGTAGAAATAAATCAACTCAGCTGATAATAATCCCCCTGCAATAAAGACAAAGACTGTACAGTCTTGTAAATCTTATATTAAATATTTCCATATTTATTTGTTCTTTGATGCAACAGTTCTCATTAGAGACTGCAATGCCTGCAAGCTGAATATCACTGCACTGTTTCAAATGACCTGCAATGGAATGCCTGCACCATACTCAGATGATAAAATGTTTGTTTCTTTACGATTTATTGCCTTTAGTCCAGGTTGTTCATACTGCAGTATATCGGACTTTTATTCCATGCTGTTAAAAATGCTGCAAGACTTAGTGAGCCACCAGGACTGCACTTTCTTTCTTTCTAATTATTTGATCGACTCAAAAGGCTACAAAGCTCCAAAATTAAGCTGCACACATGGTCTACAGAAATCTGCTTTTCTTGCAAATAATTGGCATCAATGACAGTGATGTAAACTAATTGACTACCACAACAAGTTGATTCTCTATTGGTGATTATTTACAAAACTCTCATCCAGACAACAACCAGCTATTATTCTTTGTTTCTGAATACTAGACAGGAAATAACCCATCCTTATCTAAAGATTTTATCAAAACATGATTATCTAAATCATCTCGCATTTCCACGACCATCATTCAAGTATTGATGGTATTTACATTTATCAAATGCTTGAGTTATGACAACTTAAGGTGAAAAATAACTGATTATAATGCACAATGAGATTCTACAATTAGTTCTACAACCCATAAAAATTATTCACCACTTGTAACTTTATTGAACATAATATGGATTCTTCACCCTTGTAAAACACTTCCAAATTATCTGTTTTAATCATTGTGTCAACTTGCTCACACAGATAACAACCCCTTTGCTACTTGATTTTTTTGTACAATATTGCAAGAACCAAGAAAAGTCTGCTTGCTAACCTCTTACTCAGGGCCTTTCCTTAGGAAAAAAACTGGTTCAGACTGAATGCAAATCTGCCAGAATTCAGCCAGTATTATGACTTTGGCACCACAAAGAAGAAACAGCAATGTACAATTTGTATATTACATGTCAAAATTCAAAAATAGGATTCTCCAGTTCAAACATTTCATTCAAACAGGAATATTTTGTTCCAAATTATCTATCCGAAAACCTTTATGTTCTTGGGTTCAAACATGCATAATTTATCATGTTTACCTTTGTTTAAAATTTAAAAAATAAATTGATTCCAGAGTTACAAATTTTGTAATACTTTGAATCAAAGCATAAGTTTTTGTCATTTCAAACATGAAGTTCTTGAATAAGTGAAAGGATTGCTCATTATGGAAGATAAGAAATTAGTACAATTATTGTCTCACAACTTCGGTCATAACAAAATGATCATCAAATTTTCAGGTACCAATATTTTTACTCTTTAACAAATGCCCATTAATCAGTCAAAATTGACCACATTTGTCCTTTCTTTTCAGCAAGTATTATTCTTTAGTCAGTAACTTTGCAATAGCACATCCAAGGAAACAACATGGGAAATGGTACAGAAGCAGCTCTATTCTCAAACAACTGGAAGGCTAGCTAATTCCTATAAAAACTTTCTTTGGTATATCTGGTATTAACAATTGACTGGAGCACCAGGCAAAGCTTGTCAATGCAAAGAAAAATGTTCACTACATTTGCCAAAGAAAAACAAGCGTGAACTTGGTGACTTTGAAAAGGCGAAGGTTCATTGTTTGCAAAACCGAGCCAAATAATAAGTGTTTATTTATATATTGAAAACCCTTACAGCACGCCCTATGCTGATGTCATTACAAAAAGTAAAAATATTCAAGACAAATATGGTTAATACTAAAAAGGGCTAAATCTTGAATGGTAAGAAATTTTTTGAGAAAGGCAAGTGATTCTGAGAGTCGTGTTTAGAGAGTCCTCCAAGTTCTGTACATCATTCTTGATCTCAAATAAAACTTTAAGTCTGTGTCCATATCACGGTTCAAATTTGATAATTCTGTACATAAATCTAACGCCAAACAGCATAGTTTGATCAGTCCCACGGTTTTAATTTTTAGCATGCTGTTTTGAAATGTGTCACGTTGTGGTTGCACTGCACGAACCCCTCTTGTGCACTGCTTTTCTACTTATAGAGAGTAGAGACTGGCACTGTGACCAAAACATGTTACATTTCTTAATAGTAGTGTGTGGGGAATTTAAATCTTGAAGTATATCAAACTAAACTGCTTTGTGTTAGATTTATGTACAGGATTATCAAATTTAAGCTGCTGAAATGGACACAGAGTTAACTTAAGTTTTATTTAAGACCAATAACGTTAGGCATTGGGGGGGGTTTCCTTTAAACCTAACCAATAATTTTTTCTGTACCAATTACTATTGCTTTCTGTGACAAGCTAGTGTTGAATCTCTGCAAAAAACAGTAAATCAAAGGCACTTAAAGATTGAAACAAGAATGCCAAGTTAAAAAAATCAGTGGCAAAATCACAGAAACAGAAGGATGGAAATGGCTTGAACAGAAGAACTGGATGTTTGAACTGCTAATAAGAAAGCTTGAGTCAGAAAGTTGCATGAATGAATCAGAGAGTTACTCGTCAGAGGTGTTGTATGTTCAAATAAAAAAATTGATATTTGAATCAAAGAAACAACCAAACGTTCTTAGAAATGTCCATTCTTGAGAAAATAAAACATGATTACTAGACAGCAAAGTTTACTAAAAGTGAAAAATTTTTAAGTTAAGTTGTCATATTATTCCATTTCAGCAACTTTCAATGAATTGTTTACTATGCTTGTACTACTTGTAACAGAAAAAAAAACTGGAAACAGTGTGCATCAGCATAAAGCAACATGATGCAACATAAAGAACACTGAATGTTACACTTAACTACTTGTTTGACAGTGTTTCTTTCTCTAGTTGACCATCTAACAAATAGACTTGCAACTAACAACTCAAAGAAAGCACTTCAATCAGAGAAGAGTTCATGATCTGTTCTGTTTGCCCAATGATTACAAATGAATCGACCTAAATCAACATTCTTCACATTGTTAGTTAACTGATAATTTGTATGTTCAGCTTTATCTTTTTAAAAAGAATATATAAAACACTTCTATAGCAAGACCATGTTGTGCAGCAGAGCTATGTAGCCATGAAAACAGTTACTTCAGTAAGGCCACCGGAGTTCTACTAAGGTTTATTCATGTTGCACTTGTAATTTTGTGTTTACTAATAAGATATACCTCTTTACCTGCCCCGCGATGGAAAATTTCACCTTACAAAATGTCAAATAGGAATGCTAAATGTCTCTCAACAGCCAATGAAGTGAACTCTGAAAGAAGATAGCACCAAGTGAGACACAATGAGAACTGAAACAAGTTACACAATAACCGAAGCCAACGGGCGGGTGAGTTTGCATCAACAAGTCTTGCTTGTTCACCGAAGAATCCAGTTGAGCTTTTGTAGCATTTTTACCAAAGTAATTTTGGTCATTTTGCCTCACACCTTTCAGCATTCTCACCTAAGCTGTGGTATTTTTGCCCAAATGCTTAAGTGGCACACATGAAGGGAAACAGGCAAGTTTTTCTCAAAGGCAGGGAGCTTAGGCAATTCCTCTTATGTGTGGAAAATTTTTAGTGAGAAATTCACCTTGCAAGGAAGTAAGGAACGTTTTTGTCAGGTTTAATAATTTTGTTGCTGTCTTCATGGTAAACATCTCAAAAAAACTTTACTGCACAAGAGTGGAACTCTTTTAGCTCTGCCATGAGACCCTACACTAACAGCTGTTTAATCTTGTGTGCACTGGACTTACAAGACACTGCTTTAAACCATTTAGTAATGAAAACTAATAACTGCTCTCTTGCTTGGAAAGCTCTTGATTAAGGCTGTATGCAGTTTGGCAGAAGTTGGTTTTCCTAAAATTTCAAGACTTCCAATTTTGCAATGTTATTTTCACTTATTAAAGTATGCAAGTTCGCACAGTGCTAGACACTGATGCTAGTCCACTAACCCTGGACCAGCTAAACTTTATACTGGAGTTAGTTTATGAATATATACATTTATTAAATTTTCAATCTTGAATATTGCGATTCGCCCGTTCTGACTGGTTCATTCAATCTTGGTTATCAGCTCATATTCAGAGTTAACCAAATATGGAAACTGACTGTAGTATTTGCAAAGCCAAAAAATAGGTTCTGAATAAAATTTAGCTGTTATTTTTGAGTATGGAAGAGTTAAGAAAACTAATTAAATCTAATAAAACAATTATTCCATTCGAGCTTGTTGGATATGAGATGATTCATAGCCAACTCGGCGCTACATGCCTCATCAGCTATTTACCATCTCATATCCAACGCGCGCTTTTGGAATAATTGTTAAATACTACAACAAACTTAAGAAATTTCTGAAAAACACTTTATCTGGAGCCAGTTTCCAATAACTTTAAACCAAAGGATTTGCCAGAAATGATCCACTTCACACTGGGCCTTGCTTCTATATCACTTGAAGGTACCCGAGAGGAGCTAGCAACAATCTACCATCTTAAAATTTTTTGCATGCCATGACAAATCACTGCAAAAATGAAGCAGATTTACAGTGTTCGCCAGAGGACCACATACAGCAAGAAGAAAAAAGAAATGCGTTCATCAGTCAAGAAATTTACAAAAATATTATTTGTGTGGACTCAAACAATGCTAAAAGATTTTCAAATCCGAAGTCGATCTAGCGGCTTGTCCTTATGGGCGAAAGATTTTTTGTACTTTTTAGCCCACTGCCTAGTATACCAAAGAGAGTTAGTGTCCAGCACTGATGCATATAGAACTGCAGACAGAATTGCTCATGGTTGAAGCAAAATGACCAAAAACAGGCAAAACAACTGCAGGTCAAAGTCTCATATATCTGTAGCACTTAACAGTTACAGAGCTTTGACAGTAGTTGTTTATTTTGCATGATTACTTGGCTTTGAAAAGCATACTTTATTCAATGTTTAGTTTTTTTCAAATTTAACCTGAAACAGTTTAAATAAATATTGTCAATCACTAGGACCATGATCATAATGTTCAGTAATCAAAGGTAATATAAAAAACAAATGTTTTGAATGTGTAACAAAAACATGTAAAATTAGGCTTTTTAACTGTCACCTTGAAATTTAAATGTTTACTCGCATTTATTAGTATGAACATCTAGCATCGCCATCTTGACTGACTGATAACTTTTCAGCTTGCAGTTTAGTTTACAACAAAGTCAGTATGTAAAAGTTTATATATCGATGCAAAATGAAATTTCAAATTACAGTGAAAAGTGTTTAAATATCCAACAAAATTATATGATCAAAAAGATTGGACATCTGTTTGAGTAAAAGTAAAAAGGGTAAAGTTATAAGGTTGTAAAAGATAAAAGTTGTATAAAAAACAGACATTTTAGACTTAAAATGACTTCTAAGTCAAAAATATTTGGTTTTATACAACTTTTAATTAACATTTTATTAATCAAAAAGATGCTTCAGAAGGAAAATTCGCCTTTTTTTTAGCAGTTTGGTTAAGGGTTTTGTTTACTCACTTTGGAGAGGTATGATTGAAACAATCCTGTTGATTTATGGTTAGGGAGATAAAACTTAAAATGACAAAAATAAACCTGTTTCATTCTACTTGTACAAGATGTAAAAGTTACAAGTAAAATTAGTTTTATCTCCTAGACTTGAACTTATTCTAACTTATGTAAACAATCGAACCTAATAGTGTTAACAATGTCTTGTTCAATCCAAGTATGATTTCATTGGATTGTTTGTTTTTCTTATACTGAAGTTACTAGTTTTACAAACACTCACTGAGCCTGCAAAACTCTCAAACAATGCTACAAAAGCCCAACTGCCAGCACCTGAAGTACAACTACATTTTGCCATTTTTCATCCCCACTAATTGCAAGGAAATTTTTTTTACAGCTAATCAGTTTTAATGTATTGCCTTTGAGTAAAACCTTGCTTTCTGATTTTTTACCCATGTTTAACCTGTGCCTATGGTAATGTATAATACTCATCCCAAACTTCAAGCTCATTTTCAAAATTTCAATTAAAACAACAAATCCAGAGTCTTGAAGCCAGTTCTGTCTGAGTTCCACCTGGGAAGCAAATTAAAAACTCTGTAGTTTCTTTATATTATTGTTTATCCATCCTTTCTGCTTGTCTGCGATCACAACTCCTAAGGTGTTTTTGATCTTCAGCAGAGTCTTGCATTTGAAGACGATCATTCTCTACTTTGACAGTTACTTTGTTCAGACAAGAATAATTTATTGTTGTTGATCACTGACATTGTCACTGATTTGCAAATTTAATTACTCTTAAAAAGCAAGAACTGTTCATAACTGTACCTGATTTTTGAAGGTCATTTCAGAAGAAAACAATACATTTTAAACATGGGTAAATATGGAAATTTATTCAAAAAGTTTTACAATCAGTTTCTGGAAATTGGAATCTTCTTACTAATTAAACATTACGACTGAAACCTTTTGTCTTGATCAGTGAAGACTGAAGGTTTCAGTTGAATTGATTGTTTAGTGAGAAGATTCAAATTTCAAGAAATTGATTTTAAAACTTTTGACTATAATCCAATCGGGATGATTGACAACATTCACTTTTACAGTCATTTATCTCACACAGTTCAAAATATAACTTGATTCTTTCCTTCTTTCTCAATTGCTAGATTTGAGAGAAACTTGACTTCACTTTCAGATTTCAATAGCACCACATACAGTTTTACTTTTCAGTATTTTTTTTGGATACAAAATTCTCTTGATATGAAATTTTCTGGATACAAATTTCTCTGGGTATGAAATTAGGAAAAAACACACTTCATCCTTTTACTGACATCTTATTTCCTTTTTCAACTTAGTAGTGTCATTATAGTTTATATTTGGCATTCAAGTATTTGACACTTGAGAAATCCTTGCAGTTACTGTCAGTAGTTATTTACCATGCCCCTACAAACTGTTTACAAGAATATTATAATTTGAAAAGAGTAAAACCAATTATTACAATGAAAACAGCTGAAGAGCAAGTTAATGAGTTGTGGTATTTAAGTTTTTAAACATTTTAAACTTTTGCTTGTTCATCTTACTAAATACACTGCAATTATTGAACTTGTCAAGAACCAGTTAAAAATAAATTGGGGAAACCTTGTATTGGCTGTGGCCAGTGGTCATTCACACAATCTAGAAACAAGTTTGGCTCCTTTCAGCACAACAACACGACCATAGCATGAGCACTGTGTTGTTTTCATGCAAAATAAATCACAGCTTAAAACTTGTGTCCCATGATGAAACTGGTGGTAGATTAACCAATAGCAATCTAAAATAGACTAGTGAACATATCAGATTGTCCATCTAGAAAAACATGAAGCACAAGTAACACTGGAATGTGTTTAAGTAGGACTAAACCAAGTCCTTCTCCAAAAAAGTCTTGATTCTTTACCTTTTACGACATATCTATTTTCTTTATGTTTCATAAGTATCTTAAACTAAAAAAAATGTTTGTATCAATTATAGCCATAAATAAATATAAACTTACGAAAAAAAAGTTATTTGGTTTTTCAAGACCCTGAACTTGACTGCCTTGAGAAAATCTCATCTAAATATTAGAATGTGTTGAATAAAACTGTGCAAGTCTTAATTCATTTAACTGTAAATACTTGTGAAGAGGTAAGAAGAGTACTGTATAAAGTTACATTTTGAAAAACACTTTGTCAAAACCGAGCAAAAAATTAAGGTCAGGGGAAACCATCTTAGTACGAAAAAGGTTCACACACCTTCAGAATTTCAAAAATCCAGGGTTTTCAAGGGCTTTTTTGTCCTTTTTTTCAGGGCTTTTTGTGGCATGAAAATAATAACGAACATTCACCACCTGTTTAAACAACTTTTGAATAGTGAATGTGGTGAAAACTTGAATTTATGGAGTGCAATGTAATAACTATTTGCAAAATTAAAGTCTAAAATCTTAACTGTTACCTGAATTGAAAAAAATGCATCTTATGACGTATTCAGTTTTTTCAATAAAATAATTCTTCACAACTTTTCTGTGCTTAATAAAAATTTCCAGGGGTTTTCAGGGATTTTCAGGGCTTGAAAATTTTTCCAGAGTTTTCCAAGATTTTCAGGGCCTGTATGAACCCTAATTAAAAATTGACTATGGTTTACATATCTCAGTCATTTCTAATTTGCCACCATATGAAGGTAAAACAGTTTCACTACCTGCTTTGTACAGGTAGAGATGAGTTATAATTATATGTGTGTTTTATAGACCAATAAATGGCTTCTGAAAGCCTTATTTATTAGAATTTGCTTATGTCTGTTCTTTCACTTTGCAGAATATATGTTTATCGTATGACTTATCACAAGCATATTGTTTACACTGTTGTTCAAATTTTGAATATGGAAACACCATTTAAGCTTTGATGGCTTTTGCCTGACATAGCATAGCTGTTGCAACACAGTAAATAAAAAAAACTTGCTGAAAAAAAATCCTGCTATGTACAACCCTTTGATGAACTATTTAAATTTAAAAAAGCATTCAACATGTAAAGAAATGAAAAAACTCTTCTAATCAAATATGCTTTGAACTCTTCATTTTAATCAAATAAAGGACACCCTTTCCTTGCTAAATAACAAATAGTTCACAAAACCAGTGATAGATCTAGGGCATCTCATTGCATCATATTCCATTTGGACACAAAAACTAAATACCAGCATGTCTGGATGGAAACAAAAACGGTTTCAGCGAAAAAATAATTTGATACTGTTTATTCTTCAAAACCCACAAAAATAAAATTCCCTCTAAAATCGCCACCATCTTTGTTTATGCAGTATCTCCATTAGAACATATTGTGGGCTCAACTTTTAGTTGAGCGAGCGCATGCAACATCGCATTGTATCAATCGTGGATGAGATAACATCTCTGCTGTGAAGCCAAAAAAATAGCCTAATGGCAAACAAATGTACAAACTTTCCAAAGTTAATATTTTTACTTGGCTACTGACACTACAAATTTATCTTAAATATCCAAGTCAGGGTTCACACTGAGAATGATGGATGAAATTTCATGACTTTTCCACATCCTCAGAATTTTTTACTAAA
The DNA here is from genome assembly GCA_026413305.1 of Hydrozoanthus tunicans. NCBI lineage: Eukaryota > Metazoa > Cnidaria > Anthozoa > Zoantharia > Hydrozoanthidae > Hydrozoanthus > Hydrozoanthus tunicans. Next base: position 8,917 of record JAOBAT010074002.1, on the reverse strand, counting down.
TTTCATGACTTTTCTCGGCCTGAAAAAAGCACTTAGAAGTCCCATGACCATGTGAACCTTGTAGGTCTTAAGAACTGGAAGGACCAAAGGTTATCAAATAAAAACTTGCCTTCTGTTTTACCAACTTGCACTTGTTATAGAAATTGAGTGGAAGGCCTTGTAGATAGAAAGACTGAATTCTAAATAAAACCCAGCTTGTCAGTTCTTGTTCTGTTGTTTTTTTTATGCTTAAATGCATAACCAACTAACTTTTATAAAATACGTTGTTCTCTCTAGTGCAGTTCATTTACCTGAAGATGACTTTATAAGTCGAAAACGTTTGTTTTAAACTACCATTTAACTTTTATACCATTTCTGATATTTTAACTAACTTTTTGTCTCCTATGTTTCCCAATCTTTGCAACCATTGCTTTGAATCAGATACTTGATTACCCCATGGGCTTGACGTTTTTTTCAAAAAGATACTTTTGTTTAGAACATAGACTCAATGGTCTGGTGGGGTTTCATTATTGTAACTTCAATATAGCAACTACTCAGAATACACTAGAACTCAGAAATACAGTCAGTGTAAGGTAGCATGCAATGAATTGGTTTATTATCTCAGATGGTTGTCTCTCTAACCACTTCTGTTGGAGAAACTAAAACAAAAGTTTAAGGATAGATGTTCTAAATCATGCTTAAATGCTTTGGCAAAGCAGAAGGCTCCTTAAGGCAGGTAAAAGACTCATGGAATGGTGACGAAGGTATCTATTCCCCAAAACTTTGCATACTTATTCATCCATTTCACTTATAGTTAGCATTAATAACTTTCTTACTTCCCGCTTAAAAAAATCTTGGGACTGATTGAAACAACAGGAATATTGAATAAAAGTACGGAAAAAAAATTACGGAAGAAGAAACAAAAAACGTTATATAACGTTCTATTAATCCGCTTCGTTAAGGAAAAGAGTTCAAAGGTATTTACTTTGTAGCGTAATTAGTACTCATATAACGCCGGAGGCGAGATGGCAAACGTCCAACCGTTGATCGGCCACTCTTTCAGACTTTGCGCAAAGAGTTTAAACAAACCCGTGCAATGCATTTCGCTTGTCATGTTTTAGTTGTTTGTGTTTTGTTATAAATAATTCATAAAACACGTTTTGAAACAAAACCGCCACTTTCTGTATTGGTTTCGATAAAGTTTTATTTCATCAACTACAAAGTCGGCGAGGTTATAAAAAATGTTACAAATGGACTAAAGAGCGAGTTTGGAAAAAATTAGCGGTGGAAGATGGCTAATACGGTCCCTCTTTTCATAATCGACAACTAAAAAACCAATAACAAAAAATACAAAGACATCTAAATGATTTCCCCTACCTTCTTCCTCTTTCACTGAAGTAGAATCTTGTTCCATTGGCTGTGCTTCATCAGCAGCTTTTTCTTCTACTTTCTCTTCAACTTTTGCTTCTTCTGCTTTTGCCTCGACTGGAGGCGGTTCGGCACTTTCTTCTTCCGTAACCGGTGGAGCGTCGTTTACTTGGGGAGGAGCTTCTTCTTTTTCAGATTCCGCTGTCTCGTCTTGCATAGCTTCAGCTTCATCCTGACTAGTATCTGCAGTCGTTTCCTGCCCAGAATCTTCTACAGACTGCTCTTTCATTTCCTGATCGCCAGAGCTAACCGCTTCGATCAAACGCTCAACCAGAACCGGTTTGTTGCCTTTCGAGTCGATGCCTCTGCGGGTTAACTCTGCTCGTAGCTCTGCAACTTTGAGCTTCTTTATAGCATTTACGTTGAGCTCACTCATGCTAAATGTAAGGCACAATGTCAAATATAACGTAAATTTCTACAAAAATAATTGCTTCTCCACCTACACGTGCCTAACAAAAATATACTGGGAAAGAGACCCCCCACAAACTTCAGAACGCGCGATAGCTTCTGAGCATGCGCACAAGTAACTAGACCCAGACCTCTTCCTCGGTCAGTAAAATTACTTTACACTAGACTTAGTCTTCTATCTCTATTATTTTCCACGGCCAGTCGGCCATGTTGTCCCAAGTTTTCATTTTGTCTTCCCGCGGGGACACTCTAGTTTTTCGTGATTGTATCCTTTTTGTCGATTTCTTCGCCTGTTTAATTTGTGAACCTTTTAAAACTAAGGTGTAGGTCTCTGTTTTTATCCTTGACTTCAATCGAACAATTGTTCTTTCAGACAGAGGAGATGCTGTCAAAGGGACAGCTGAGATCTTTTACCGGAAAGTGAAAACGTCTCCTAGAGGAAACCTGCCACCAATATTTGTATGTTTCGTATGTTTGTAACTAATGTTTAATGTGTATCAGTTGTCATCAATTTAAACATTATTGTATTTACCGTGTTTGCAAGATAATTCAAAATATTCTTTCGATATAACACTCGCTCTGATTGGCCGGTTAGCGTACTCGAGCAAAGATCTGGGGATCTGCATCTTAGACCCAACCTGTAGACTGTAACGTGATTTTTTTTTCAGTAATAAAAAATAGCAACAAGATTTGTTGAAATCAGAGTAAGTAATGTTTGAGAATTTCACTGAAAGAGACACAAGTAAACAAAGAAAGATCAATTGTTTAATATAACTGTAATTTATGGTAAAAAGAAATCAACACATGCAGGACTTGACCATATAAGTTACAAAGAAAAATTTCCAATTCCCTTACAACTTGAAAAATTATTTCATTCGCTTTTTTAGTGTGATTGTATCACCATGTGTGTAACCCTTTTTCAATTCTTTCACAGAATATTGAAAATATCAACTTTATCTTCATCAAGAGGAATGGGCTCTACTTTGTTAGCACTACAAAGTTCAATGTCTCTCCGGCACATGCTGTAGAAGTGCTAACAAGGTGAAACAAAAGCAAACTAGTTGTACAATATAAAACTTTTAACTTAGCCAGAGAAAACTCAATAGATAGACCTTGCTAAAATGAGGAATAGCAGTGAAAACATTTTGCCAAAACCGAGATATCAACATTTAAAATTTCATTTCTTGACGTCATGAGTGGTTCCAACTATTTTGAGTTTTTCTAAAAATCTACTGCAAATCCGTAACCTTTAGATGAATTAGAGTAAAGCTTGGACTGCCGATCCATCTACCTCGAGGTACATCAGCGGCCTGACTTTGGCTAAGATACAGTACATCCAAATGTTACAGATTCGCAGCAGATTTTTAAAAAAATAATTAATGCTTCTCTGAACCACTCATAATGTCATCAGATCAAAACTTTAATTGTTTATATCTCAAGAACCAGGAAAGATTTTGGCAAAATGTTTTCACCACTACTCCTCATTTAGCAAGGTCTAAAAACTGAAATAGTAAAATTTTTCTCTTCGTATACACTTTAAAGTCCTAGTGCATAATGTGGTCAATATCAATGTTGCATTGAACTATTATGGCTATATTTTGATCTACTGCTAAGAAGGAGTTATCAAAACAGTATGACAAGCATTGTTAAATTTAACTAATAGTTTTTGATTCAGTCAACAACACTTTTTTCTTTATCAAAAACTTTTTGGTGAGGGAGAATATAGTCTTGCACAGGCCCTTATTGCAACTTACTAATCTTATTACTTTTCAGTTAATGATTAATAAGTTTTTGATTATCAGTGTTAGTACTATTACTACCCTAATTAACAATTAGACTAGGAGGTAAAGTTTTCTATGAGTCAGCAGTCAACGAGGCACCAAGCGACGAGTGATTATTAGATTCATGGAAAACGACAATGAGTTGTCCAATTGTTTTAGTGGAAATGAACTAGTACACTACCTTCAAGTTTAAATCAATGAAAACAAGTGTTGTTTGTTTAAAAATACTCAGGCAGTTTCACTACTCACTGTCAATCATTCCACAAACAGTGTTAGCCAACCAGATTGCAGCATTCATAACAGTATGCAAATTGGTTTCTTATTAATATTGTTTCATTTTTGGTCATAATTCTGCCTCATTTAAGTTTTAGTAAAAAATAACTTTTTTAGCTCTGAATATGATCTGATAACTTTTAACTCTGAAGATGATCTGTTAAGATAGAAAACCTTAAGTTTTAATATCATATATACTATTATAACCTGTTTTTTATTGAAATATTTCATTTTTGTTATTATTATTATTGTAATTAATCATCATTAACATATAGAATTATATAGAAGTGCCGGACCTTCACTCAGGGTCTTAATATAACTGAGGAGAAGGTGCTGCCTTTGCTCCAACATCTGCAAACGGTTAGACCTTTGCGTCTTCTCTGATAAGGACATTAAACTGTAAGCCCTCGGAGTCCAGTAATTGGGTTGTAAAACCTGTTGGGTTCTCCGACTACCTAAGAGTAGTGAAGCTATTTAAATAAATAAATAGGTAAACAACATGTAGCATTAACACTGTCTCTAGATTGGTCTAGAATAATATACTACAGTAATACCTTATCTCAGAGTATCAGTGGTATTAGAGCCACAAGGCTTATTTAGGATTGTCCATTATTGTTAAAAATACTAAACCACAGTACAGTACAAAAGAAAATCATTTTACTGGCTGACCCCTATTGTTTGCTAATGCTTATTACTATTACAGAATATCCAAGCTCTGTAAGGATTACTGTGGGGTTCTGAATGAGGAGTCAATTAAAAAGAATTTTTCTCTGGTTTATGAAGTCCTTGATGAGGTCTTGGTATGTCCATATATGGTTATTATATAATGGCACTAAAATGATAAGGCCATGATCTAGGTGATTGAATTTGTGTAGCATGTTTTCTTTTCAATTTCTAAGTTATTGTATTGTGTTATATATACGTTTATACTGATGTAAAATCAACTGAACAATGTTGTTTCTTTCAAAGAAAGTTTTTTCTCACTTTTATCTTTTTTGAAACAACTGGCAATTCAAATTTGCAGTCAGTGAGAAAATGCAATTTGATCTTTAACAGGTGTTAAATATTTATTAAGAAGAAACGTGAAAATAAACTATTATCCTAAACTGATTACATGAGAAGAACAAATCAAATCTAGATTAGTTACTATCAGTCTTTAGAAGGCTGAAAGGGTTTGTTGTATTAGTTTTGTAATGACATGGTTACACTTCACTACATGTTTGTCGTACATTTTATCAGTCTGTTGTTGACTCAATCAACCAATCATGAAGAAGAAAAAGATGAAACAACCAAAGATATATACATAATTAAGCCAAAGAAAAGATATATTGAAAATGAAACTTGCATTTTAGGATTTTGGCTATGTTCAAATGTCGTCAACTGAAACATTGAAGGATTATATATACAATGAGCCAGAACAAACTGATGTGCAGGAGGATCCAATCTGGAACTGTACTGGGGGAACCGTGGTAGGTTTGTTTGTATTACTATTGTCTCTCTCAAGTTTGACTTGCAGAACATATTATATGAACTCTCAGGTGCCAAATAAACATCCAAGGGTGCTTTTAAAGTAATTTTTCTTCCTCCCCACTGGGGCTTATTAGAACCCACTCCCCCAGCCCCCAAGTTCTAGTAAATTATAAAGTGGTCAAAATTTCAAGATATATATAATTATTTTACTGAAAAGTGTCATGTTCAGTGTTCGTCTTTCCCTGTTTTTGTTTGGATTGCAGCACAAGCTGCCAACAAAAAATCTTGTGTTTAACATTCAATAAATTTATCCATATCTCTGCAGGTTTCTGAAAACTGAATTTTTTTGGCAATTTTAGATTTTTGCCGTAAGTTACTGTACTAGAGATGCTTTTTGTAGCTTCATGGTGCACTGAAAAGAGAAGAAATTGTTTTGTTTTTCCTGCAGTATGGAACTGAAAAGTTGTCATTGCCAAGCTCTGCTGCTAACAAGTCTATACTGTCATCAAGGACTTTGTCAAAGGTTTGTTTTCATGAAAATCAACAATATTTACTCTATAACTCAGTCCTAGTCAGTGATCAACACTTAATCTCCTCACCTGACACAATACAAAGTTGAGTTTTGTTTAATGAGAATATATAGATATAGATATATAGATATAAGAGTTGATCAAAAAATTAAACTATCAACTTCATATGAAAATTTAATGTTAACCTCTCCCAAACTTGTTCAATGAAAAATATCAAGTTTAGTTGGGAGAATGTACCAAATGAATACAGCAGAAAAGTGTAGTTATTATATTATGTTTGCAAACCCAGTTGATTACTAAATCCATATTGGCTTATACAATTTCGCCCCTTACCTTTTTTGTCAATCATTATTTGTAAACTGCAAAATGGAATAAAAAAGGGGTGTGCCCGTGTTAACTTTTGAGATATGATTGACACAAGTACCCTCTCCAGGGTTATTTTTCTTTTATTGTAAGCTTGAAGTTAAAACTATAGTTTCTTCATGTGGTCAACCATGATAACATCAGGGCCGAATATATTACGAAAATTAAAGGAAGATAGCATAAATAGTTCTTCTGGACTAGGAGAAGTTAAGGAAGTAATGTAAAGAGTCCTTCTGGACTAGGAGAATAAGAAATTTTTTGTGATTAAATTCAGCAAAAATATTTTTGATAAGGATGAGTTTTCACATGCTTTTGTTGTTGCTATGGTTCCATAGTCTATGTTTTTCTTATTTTTCTACATTTGCAACACTGAGATTTGCCCATTTTTTCTTTCCAAGGAGTCCTGTTGAAATTTGTTTGATTGACGAAAAAAAATATGGGGTACCCGTGCTTGTTTTATAGGAGAAACTCTAGGAAAACTGGCAAAACATGTGCTGTTTTTCCCCATTTCCAGATGAAACTGGAAGGAGTTTAACAAAAAGCCCCATACATTATGAAGGAAACTTTTATTTTGCATTAATTTTTGTGCAGGCTACAGCTTTACCGCTGTAGCAAAAGATTACTTCCGCAAACAGACTACTGCCTTGACAGACCACTCATCAGCCGAGTGTTAAGAAATCAAATATTACAGGGGAGTAAAAGTTGACACTCTTTGAGTTCCAACTGTTCCAGCTGTACTATCCATATCTCGGTAACAACAACTCCAGGGAAACATCATGTTTGTACATGTATGTATCAGCCTAGCATGCACATGTACCCCATGAGTACCTCTCGTTCTGATATGTTTTCGAGAGCTCAACATTCACTAGAATATGATAAAAGTATGTTAACAATTTAAAATTTCTAATATGCGCAGTAAAGATGCACAGTTCAAAACTGGGGGAATGACCTTAAGTTTGTGCCTCAGTTGTAATGGAAATGCTGGATTGTATTTAAAATTTTAATATTATAATTATTTTTCATTTATTCCAACTATTGATAGAGAGGACAGAAAGATGAAATATTTGTGGACCTAATTGAGAGAATTACAGTGTTGGTTGGTTCTAATGTAAGTTATCTTAATTTATTTTAAGAAAGCAGTTAGGAAGTTTTATCCTTTTATTAATATTTCATTTCATCGGTTAAAATGTTTTAGCCTCATCCATCCTCAAATCAAATGATTTCATTACACATTATATGAAATTTATGGTTATAACAGGTCTAGGGGGTCTGGGGAAATACCAGTCTGGGGGTATTTTGAAAAACATCTGATGGGTCAATTGGGTTTTATAATTTCTGGATATGATTGTCAGTTATTTTTAGTCTTTAAATCTTGTTAAATTTGAAGAAAACCCAAAAAAAATTGTCATTTGTCTTAGAATTTGGGGGGAGGGAAGTTTCCCACCCTGCATCCCCCTCAATAGACCTTATTCTTAAATGGCAGCAATTTTGAATTCCTTTTTTAACATTCTGAAAATAAGCCCTACAAGTCATAATTGGTTTGGGTAACATATATATTGTGTAGTGCTTTTGAAAGCTTAACTTAGAATGAGTCTACATAGGACTAATTTGAATGTAGACTTAAGAATATTAAAATCGCTGCCATTTATGAAAAATGTTTTTATGTACGTTGGATAAAGTGGCCATAGCTTGGGGCAAAAAGATCTTATTTCTTTGTTAAAATGGCCAGAAACGAAATAGCCATAAAACAAAGCAAAATGACCTGTTACCTCTGTATGTTATTTATAATCATACAGTCTTCTTCCCATTTTGAAACTCCTTTCACTGCTCTTAACATTTGTTGTAGCGTTATATAGTTTACCCTTACACCAAGCTGCCACTAATCAGGTGCACCATTCTCTTAGGGAAACATTGTAAGAAGTGAAGTTGATGGTGGAATCATTATGAAAAGTTTTCTGAGCGGTAGTCCGGAAGTTAGAATTGGTTTGAACGAGGATCTGAATTTTGGTGAAATGGATGCATTGCCACTCTCAGGTCAGCTCAACTTTGTGTTGCATTGAATTTTGTTTCTTATAAACCTGACAGGTGAATATTGTTAATGCACTTGTAGTGTGGCTAATATCTATGAAGCTCAATCATAAGCAAAAGAACGCATTTGTTGCTCACAGGTGGAAGTATGGGTGTGAATCTTGAAAATTACTCTTTTCACGAATCAGTTGACCTGTCAGAATTTGAATCCAATAGAACATTACTTGTGAGACCTCCTGAAGGAGAGGTAAGTCTTCTTAATGCTTAGAATGTTTAATAATTAATTTAGCAGATCTCTTTATACGCTGTCTGTTATTTATTGAAAGTGAATGTTGTTATTCATCCAAATAGGATTGTAATAAGAAATTTTAAATCAACTTCTGGAATTTTTTAGTCTTTGTACTAAATAAGCATTTCCACTGAAACTATCAGTCTTCATCAGTGAAGTTGGTCAAGTGAACTGTCACGTGACAAATGTCAAGGAATGGAGGAGAGGGCCTGGTTGCAATGTGCAACAGCGAGAACCAGAGCCACCCCTTTCTGTTCAGGGTTGGATCCTCCACCCTTTCCCATGTCACTTCGAGTCACTAAAATCCTTAAGTTATTCTACTTTTAAACGCAAGGTTAAAGAACAGATCATTACTCTATATTAGTTTC